>CAVNYN010218019.1:0-26912 GCA_963692815.1 Nyctanthes arbor-tristis | reverse complement strand
CATTAATGTATCATGTTGATGTTTATATTGGTCATCACACGCTGGGGTGAAGAGGTCGAAGCTTCCACAGGAGATTACAAAAAATATTTCAATTAACTGAAAAATCAAAAGGTCATGGGTAGGTAAAATTATAATAGCAGTTAAATATAGGTACATCAAAATATAAATTTTTTTCTTTATATTTTACTTGAAATTAAGGGTAAAATACTTTTAAAAAGAATTATATTTTAGAAAAAAGAAAATAAGGTTAAAATGATCATTTTAATAAAAAAATTGATAAATTTAGATAATAAGGTCCTTTTTGCAAGGATTAGCATACGTTAGGGTTGAAATCGCCAAGTTAAAAACGATAAGGTCCATTTCCGCAATACTAGCAAATGATATGGTCCATTTGCGCAAATTACCCAAATAAAATTCTCACTTGTTTTAAAAAAAAAAAAAAAGAACAATGACAATGGGGCTGTTTCTGGTTGGATACGCCTCCCCATACCCCACCACATTTCTACCAACCATACCTCATACATGTCCCGTACTAGTTTAAATCGGGTACAAGGCAATATGGCTCAAGTCAGGTAGATAAAAAATACCTGTTATCTGCCCAATTTTCAAAAAATCTTAATAAAACTAAAAAAATTAAAAAAAAATTAAAATGTATAAAAAATTCAAATAACATTATGCTCACCAACACACGCATGACAGAGATGGTAAATGAACGAATTAAGAGGGATTACGATTTATTTTGGAATTGGCCTTTAAGTTTTGATATTTAATTTATTAGTAAAAATGTTTAACAAAATATATATATATATATATATATGTATATATTGGCACAATGGTTGATGCTTGAGTGCTAAACTCAACGGTCATAGTTAAAATCTTCTTTGAGTTCCTTCACAAAAGTTTTTGTTGAAAAAAAGAATAATTACCGTAAGATTTATCAAATAAAAAAAGTGGGAAAATCGCAATATAAAAGCTACCAAGACTTAGTTCTCTTAATATATATAATATATATATTTGGCATGGGCATTCGGTTTTCGACTTTGGTTTTTTGTTTGGTAAATTTTATTTGGTAAATTTTACACTTTGCTAAGTAAAAAAATGAAAACAAATTTTAATAAAAAAATATTAAAACTAAACATGGTAATAAAATTACAAAAATAACACTAAAACTAAAAACCAATAACCAAATTATTAAAAAGTTGTACTAGATTTTTAAAAAAATTGGCACAAAACTAAGTTCTATATAAGTCTATGGTTTTTGATTCGGTTTTAGATTGAAACCCGAAAAAGATATTCGGTTTTCGGTTTCGGTTTTAATTTTTTCCTAAAAACCCAAACAGTTTCAGCTTTTCCGGTTCGGTCTCGGTTCGATTAAGCCGGTTCCGGTTTTTTTTATCCCCCCCCCCTCTATTGTTAAGGTTAAAATACACTTTACAGAAAGACTTAATTTCACATTTCATCCCCAATCTTTGCATTTAGTATTGGCTGGGTTCATGACCCTTTTTCAGACTTGCTGGGTCCCCAGTCTTTTGTAAATTTTCACAAATGGTCATTTTTTACGGATTCCATCAATTTAACCGTTAACTGCTCACTAAAATTACCTTTATACCCTTTAACTCATTAATTAAATTAAAAACAAATAAAATCAAAGTATAATAAAATAATATTAAAACGAAAAGGAAAAATACACCACCTACCTCCCATTGGAATCTCAAGCACCCACTTCACTGTCTATTCCTCAAAGATCTAAAAAATCTATTATCCACACATCAATACCGATAGACGTTTAATTGTGATGTTTAATTTCTCTATATGTAAATATTGTATTTAAAAGTCTGTATTTATGTTTAGTTTGGTCAATTATAAGTTCAAATCTAAGATGAGAGCGAAATTGTACAAATTGAGGTAAGTCAGCACAAGTTATAAAGTTTGGGAACGAAAATGAGCAAGATGAAAAATTTGAGAAAGAAAAAAAGATGAGTCAAGAATCACGCCGCATGGATGTTCCATGCAGCCACATGCGCTAAGGAAGGACTAGGGCGACATAGTGCGGCCGCATGGCCCTTGTTCAAAACCGGTTGAAAACGTGCTGTCGCATGGGTCTAAACCGTGTAAACTCATACGGCCGATTTCATAGAGGTTTCAAAGCGTGGGCCTGTACGCTATTAGGCTATGTGACCAAGGCAGCCGCATGAGGAGGAGAAGGATAAATCGGCTAAGCAATTTGAAGGTCCATGCGGCCGCACGGATCCCTCATGCTGTCACACGGTTATTTTTGTGCGAAAATTTTATTTTTCCTAATTTACTTAGAATTCTTTTTATGGTAGTTTTTGCACACGAATTTTCTTCTTTCTTTTAGGGTTTTTGGACCTTATATAAAGAGGTCATACATAGTTTTGAGAGACACATATACATTAAGTTTCTTTGGTATTTCTATTAAAGTTTGTTCGGTTTTTATGAAATGTTTGAGATTGAAAGTTAATGTTGATGCGGCCACATTCTCCCAGTGAAGCAGGTTATGGATTTGTAATGAGAGATTCTTTAGAAAGCTTCATCTATGCCGATCCGAAGAAATTTGCCGCAAATTTTGAAGTTAAGATGGCAGAGGCTATAGGTGTTACCGTGTTAGAGAAGTTGTGAAATAGACTAAATAATCTCATATTCATAATGTTATTGTTGAGATGGACTCTTCTTTGGTTTTCAAATCTTTATACCAATTTGGATTGATCATTGAGTAATGTAAACATTAATGGTAGTGTAGATGAGTTGGGTTTCTCATGTGTTCAGAGGATAACGAGCTAGGTCGCCCATCGTTTAGTTAGGGCAGCTGGTTTCGCATCTATTTCTAACGAGTGGATTTATACCTTTCATTCTCTTATTTCGGATATACTGAACTTGGATATTTCCTATAAATAAATTATTTTTCTCCAAAAAAATTTGTTATTGTATTATAATTTATAAACCGATTAGTTATAAATCGTTCACAAATGCTATTAATCATTTACTAATGATGTGGACAGACGGGAACAGACAGTTCGTTGAAGATGTCTGGGTAAGAAAATGACGTGGTAACAGATGACTGGTTAGGGGATGGTGAGTAGGCTCCACTCAAACGCTGACGTGTCTGATGATCTGGAGGATAAGTTGAAAGCGCTTCAAATCTGGGAACCAAAAATCCAAATCTAAAACCCACAAAAGAAATCTCCAATTTCACTATCTTCCCTTTCTCCATTCCACTGAGATGGAGATCGTAGCTACGGTAAATCAATGCCCTTTCTCTGTAAACAATATACCCTGTGCTGGAAATTTCACAAATCGCTCTGTTTCAGCTCTTGGGCTTTCTTTGCCATGCCTCAAGTGTCCAGCTCTTGGCCAGCGGAAAAGGAATTTGGTCATTAGGGGTTCTGTTGCTGTTGAACAGGAGGCTCAAACTAAGGCTGCTGTGATTAGGATTGGAACCCGGGGAAGGTAATATCCTTTTATTTAACTTTCTGGGTTCAAGTTTATTCCGGTTAACGTGAGGTCAAATTCGTGTTACAGTGCTTTGCATAGTGACTAGAGTATCCCGAGCTTTAATTGATAATCTCTGATTTTGCTACTTTTGTTTGTAGAGTTTGTGTAGAAGCTCGTATTAGGTCTTTGTGTGAATATTTTATTGAATGTATGTGGTTGGACAACTATGCAAAAGATTGCATCTTTATATTGAATTGTGGCAAGTGTTTTTATATTACACTGAATGAAATTGGTGCTTTATTGTTTCAATTAAGAGTGGTGAGGTAATGGACACTAGCATTTTCTTTGGCACATTGTAGGATTTTGGTCTTTGCCTGGTTGTAGAAGCCAATGTTGTCATGTTGGAATTCAACGAGAATATTTCTGTATCTGGTAACTAAGTTGGAAATAATGTGTATCACTCATTGTGATTTTCAATTTACTACTTCAGGTGCTCAATATGTAATGAGTATTTTGATATTTTCAAGTAATTGAATGAAAAATGAACCAGATACCAGGCGTTCCCAAGAGAATAAATAGGGCATCATAGTTGCTTTGGGCATTTCATCTAACTAATATGAAACTTGGAGTTTTTCTTTCTGGTATCCTATATTCCTGTTACAACTGAGATATGTCTTTTGGGCATATATTGAGCGATAATAAATCTTGTTCTCATTTTAGGAATTCATCTGTTAATCAAGCTAATGATGGACATGGTGATCTCTTTTTGAAAACTGATATGGATGACTCTGATAGAAATAGAAATGAAAAGTATGGGCATTCCACATCAGCCTTGAAAGTGAGAGTACCTGAAGTTGCAGGATTTTTTTGATATACTTTCTGCTTTATGAACCCTAGAACTTGTTCAATAAGGATTTATCAAGCAGGTTCGATGGGGCTTATTTGTTGGTTATGAGCTGGAGAGAGAATAAATGTGTGGGGATATGATATATCAGGGATGTGCGGAGAGTGCCATTATTCTGTTTCCCATTGTAGGCTATCTGTACCCTGAAAGTTATAGAATAATTTACTTTTCATGTTTCATATCTTCAGAGTATTTAGCTATGATAAGAGTTGGTGGGATATAGTTATACCTCAGAAATGGCTTCTCTTTAATTTCCTTGAGAAGATTTTATATACTTAAGTCTTAGAATGTAAATTAATATGATAGAAAATGTAGATTGTCCAACTTGTGTCCAAAAGAATAATCAGATTTCTTCCTTCAACACTCATCTGTCCGATGAATTGAGTAACAAAATAGATAAAACCCTGCTTGTATAAACTTGGCACTACATTTTCTGGAGTTTCCTCTTAGCATTTGCATTTGATCTCTACATAAACCTGCAGTAAAGACTGCTTAAATTAAACAATTTGGTTCACCATGCATATTTTCCTCCCTGTGGCATGAAAGGTTATACAAGCAACATGTTCTGGTGAAACCATTTAAAAGAGGAGACTTAACATATACGTTGTTTTCTAGGTAGGCTTGTAGCCTTAACCAAAGAGAAATAGTTGTGTTAACCAAGTATTTTGAAAATCTTCCTTGCATGAAGTTGTATTATACTAGCAATGCATTTTGAGGTAAATTTTACAATTCAAACGATAGCTGGTTTGCCTTCTGATAAAAGCACAGAATGAGTGCAAAACCAAAAGCAAATAACAGTTACCCACGTACCCTTTTAGAACTCTGCTATGGGATACATCACTATGTGGTTGGATAACGTGAATTACATTGCTGGACATTCTGTTTGCGTCGTGAGTGACATAAGATAGTGTTCCTCAAGGTTATGACTTTGCGCCTACGCACTCCCAATTAAATCTTGCTTAAAAGATGGTCAAGGCATCAAACTTAATTTCCGACCACATATTTTCTATAAAAAATTGTTGAAGGAATAGAGTAAGGGGACTACCAATTCACACCCTCTAGTGAACCCCACAATATCTGGGGGCAGGGGGGCACATCCTTTTTTTCTTCTGGTTCTAAGGAGTGTAACTCCTACTTTTTATGCTTGTTAATGGTCTTTCTTTGGTTATAAATACTTAAAGTATCTTGACATGAGTTTAAAGGAAGAAACGTACCCTTCTAGGGCCTTTTCACTTCATAGACTCCCTTAGGAGTCTTATTCAGTATGGTAGTGCCCCTCCGGGTAGGAGGGCCTCCTGCTGCTCTCTGATTCATCACTTGGATACCCGAAAAGGAGCTTCATTTGTTCCTTGCCGGCTTAATGAAGTCGTTCACCACACATTCTCCCAAAAAATCACTTCTTAAGCAAGCTACATTGAGCATGCCGTTTATTAGGTTGCATGGCGCATCATTTTCTGTTATTTCAACACTTAGTATTAATGAATATTAGGATATATAAAAGTTCGGTGGAAAGTAAAAGATGCATCATGTGAAATTTCCATCAGAAGCTACGCATAACACGTATACAGCTAAGGATGAATTATTGCAGCACTTCTCTCCTCTTTATATTTTCTTCATTTTATCTTCCCTTTTGTGCCTTTGGCTAATTTCATTTCCATGGTGCTTGGTGGAAGTTCTCCAAGCCTTCCGGGATAACATATTAAATTAACATAGCTAAATGATCAGAGGAAGACACAGTTTTCTTACTCTCTAAATTTCCTTATTTTACAACCACCTAACTATTTGTATAAGATGTTTCCATTTCTTACAACAACACATATTCCGTTCTTACTTTTATGTATTGATTTCCTATATCTTTTTTTTCGTTATTACAGCCCACTGGCCCTAGCACAGGCATATGAAACCCAGAATAAATTGATAGAGACACATCCTGAGTTAGCTGAAGATGGTGCCGTTCAAATTGTGATCATAAAAACCACAGGTGATAAAATATTGAGTCAGCCGCTGGCAGATATAGGTGGGAAGGGTTTGTTCACAAAGGAAATAGATGAGGCTCTACTCAATAGTGAAATTGATATAGCTGTCCACTCAATGAAGGACGTTCCCACATATCTTCCTGAAGGAACAATATTGCCTTGCAATCTTCCACGTGAAGATGTTCGAGATGCATTTATTTGTTTGACTGCAGCATCACTGGCTGAGCTTCCAGCAGGAAGCACTGTGGGTACTGCTTCACTAAGAAGGAAGTCCCAAATACTCCACAGATATCCATCCCTAAATGTGAGTGTGTTACGCTATAAAAATCATGTTGCTTTCGTGGTGACAAATTGACTTCTTCATTGTATGAGTGAAGAAACCTCCATAAGTTTCTTCAGTAAAAGTAGCAGTACTGACCATGAATCAGAATTCCAAAAAGACAATTTTTTTAATGTACGATTCTTTTATCTGTCAACATGTCAAAAAGACGCCAGGGGCTGTTTCTAATCTGCCTTCCATTGATAGGAACTCACCAAAGACATTTTTCGGCAATATTGTTTCTGTATAAATTTTGGAATATGGAGCTATAACTTCTTGGTATGCTTCAAGAATTTCCCATTTCATTCCCTTCATTTTTCAACCAAAAAAAAAAAAAAAAAAGCCTCTTTTCGTCTCATGCAGTTCCCCAATGCTGTTATGATCTTTCACTGGATCATATATGGGGTTATTTTATCTGTGTGCAACTTATCTTACCTTTTCATGAATACCAGAGTCTCTTGTCTGTATCAAGTTATATTTTTATCATAGCTCACATACAAATGAAACATGCTAAAATGATTTTGTACCATAACATCTCTTAAGCACATATATCCACCTTGTCTGGCATAAAGGCCTGACAAAATTTTATGTTTCTTGATTAAAGTTCCATAATGCTACATAAGTTCATTGGACTTGGAGGCTCACTTTTGGGATCCCTCAAAAGCTGCAATTTTAAAATATGAAGTAGATGCTGAAATGAGATCAGTTCTGTCTCAGTCCGTGTGGCATGCTTGATTTGGCTTCTGAGTCAGCATTATTTAGTTTTACAAAGTTTTAGGTGGCTGTATATGATATCTCATATTGGTTCAATTCCATGTTTTGCACTCAATTTACTTATAGGTGCTAGAGAACTTTCGAGGCAATGTACAAACAAGATTAAGAAAATTAAATGAGGGAGTGGTGCAAGCAACGTTATTGGCATTAGCTGGGCTCAAACGACTGAACATGACAGAAAATGTCACCTCCATTCTGTCTATTGATGATATGCTTCCGGCTGTTGCTCAAGGAGCTATTGGGATTGCTTGTAGGAGTGGTGACGAAAAGATGGTATGTGGTACTCTGCAATCTTGAACTACTTTATCTATTTATCGTTCCATCTTTCTAGTCACCCACTACCGGTTGTTTGCATTTACAAAAGGAGTCTTTTTGGTTTCCCTCACAGTGATGCCCAGAAATACAAATTGATACTGCCACTGTACCTGTTTTTTTTAAGACACTTCACAGATACTAACTTTCACAGGCTTATATTCCATGGAGCGATAAAGTCTCCCATGTCCATATCTTTTGATGCTTAGATTCAATTGAAATTAGTTTCACATTTCCTACAACTAAATATCACTTATAACAGAATAATCCATACAAAATTAACATGGATGGATACTCAGTTTGTATGGTGGTCAATTTAGGCAACATTACTTCATATTCTATCTAACCTGGTATCAATGAGTAGAAAGTCTTTAGTTATCAAAAACTGCACATGCATATTTTATACAAAGGTAAAGGCGCACTAATCAAGCCAGGATTCATAAGTTCTGCAATCAGCACTCTGGGAAGTTGCTGGTTAAACCTTGCCAAGGTTTTATATCTAAAACATAATAACGTGTGTTTGTGTGCATGTTATTAAAGAATTCTATGTTACCGTATGTTGCAGGTATTGGAAGGAATTATTCTTGCCTCATTGAGTATTATAATACTGTCTAAATTCAAATGTTTCTTCTGCAGGCAAAGTACTTAGCATTCTTGAATCATGAGGAAACCAGATTAGCAGTTGCATGTGAGAGAACTTTTCTGGAGAAATTGGAAGGTTCATGTCGAACTCCAATTGCTGGATATGCTCGAAAGAACGAGGACGGAAATTGCATTTTCAAAGCATTAGTGGCATCTCCTGATGGAACCCGAGGTATGCGCTAACTTGATATAAATGACAACAGAAAACCTTTATCTTGATTGATTGATTCAATGGATTGGTTAATGCCTGCTTCCCATTTTCCTTCCTCAGTGCTGGAAACCTCTCGAGAAGGTCCATATACTTTTGAGGATATGATAAAGATGGGCAAGGATGCCGGCGAGGAACTTCTCTCCCTGGCTGGTCCAGGATTCTTTGACCGCTAAATGAAGTAGCTCAATGAATGGGTAGGGAGAGAGATTCGACTTGGCCTCTGCCCGCAATTAACAACTCGATCATTCATTCTTCTTCTGCTTTCTTCTTCTTCTTCTTCTTCTTCTTCTTCTTCTTCTTCTTCTTCTTCTTCTTCTTCTTCTTCTTCTTCTTCTTCTTCTTGTTGTAAGAGATTCTAGCGGGAAATAAATTTTGGAGTTGTAGATTAGTGTAGCATTCGGGATCACATATGTTGGATACTAATTGTTCTTTTTAAGAGTATAATGTAATATTTTTTCCACATATTCATTGTTATTATTTTGAAGGTAAATTATTTTCTCCAAGAGTATTTCCAGCAGGGAACTAAAAGGAGCATGTTTGATAGAGAAAAGATGAAAATGAAAATAATATTTCAATTCCACGGAAAACAAAAACTTAGGAGGAAGATGCGAATATTTTCTAAAATGTAAACCAGTCTCTAGTGAGTGGATAATCATAAATACATAATGACATTCACCTATTTAATATTTAATAATAAAATGCTGATTAGATTCGAACAATCTTCGTTCTAGAGAAATTGCATTATAGATACTTAAAAGCAAGGTTGTTAAAATTGTATCTTTCGATCGAATCGCTCAAGGTTTTTCAAAATCGAATCGGTAAATCAATTCGTAAATTGTAAGATTTTACTAAAAATCAATTTAAATTTATGAAAATATGAGGAAAAAATTATTAAAAATAAATTAACAACAGTAAGTGTGTGTGTGTGTGTGTGTCTATATATATATATATAATCAAAAAGAAGTTACAAATTATAATTTAAGTTTTACTTTTAAAATATAAACAATATTTCCCAAGGTTACTTCGCCATTTAAACAATAATTTCTGGACTAGTTTTAAGTTGTTCTTTTTCATTTTTGCCCCCCAAACTGCTTCTATATTCTGACTTGGCTTTTTCATTGCAAACAAAATTATTTGTCTTTTTATTACTGAAAAAGCTGTAATTCATGTCTATCTAAAGCTCAACTCATCCTACCAACTATTCATATCGGCATGAATCGCTCCACAAAAAGGCCGCGGTTACCGCCCATTAAACCGTGAAATGAGAAAAAACAATTTGCAGCTACGGCGAGCCCGTGTGACCTGTGAAGAAGATGAAGAATCAAAAGAGAGATTTTGCCTTTCGCTGTTGAAAGAGAATACTGCATACGCTAGTGAGGAGAAGAAAGTTTCTTCAATTCTTCAGTTCTTCAAGGTTATCTTCTCATCACCTCTTTACTTTTCTCCCTCACAATCGATGGATCTAATTTGGGGCTTTACATTTCCCGTTCTCAAATCTGGGTTAAAGAAAACAGATTTGCGAGTGCCCATAACCAATTTGATCAATCAGTGTCCTAATTGCTGTATTTTGCAAGGAATCGTAAAGATCGAGTGGATTCGTGATTCTACCATGATTTTAACCGATTCTGAGACGATTGTACAACGTAACTTTAATTCCACATCCATTCGCGAAAAAGATTCCTACCTCCTTAGGAGGTTTTTGTTTCCATGGAATTGGAAAATACCATCCATTTTCATCCTTTTTTTTTTTTTTTTTGAACTCCATCGAACACACTCTAAATAGCACTTCTCATCTGTCCTCGTCCTGATTCCTAGCCTAGCCAAGCTATTTTCAAATTATCTTCTAACCACAATGGCCATGCATGACTCGAGTCCCATAGGCTAACAAATATAAGACATTTTTGACATAATGCTTGAAGGTCTCAAGCATCCATGCTGATGCACAAAGCAAAAGGAAAACATCCAAAGAATGATCACACATTGATCCTGGTCATTATATTGCATTCAACACAAGGCATCTTCAAAACAACTATGCAAATACAGTTCCAGCCCAATACATGCAAAAACACCACAGTATATTGGCAGCACTGCATGTGATCAATATCCAATTCAAATATTGAATTATTACCCAAATAGCGTAGGATTTCTAGATAATATATGTGGGATACTACATGATCCTCACTCATGCATGTAAACCATACATTATGCCCACAATCACATTCACTAGAGTAGAATTTGCCTGCACATTTTTGCAAATATTGCAATCAAGTTAACACCATCCACCACAACTGTTAATAACCAACCCTCTTCATGAAACAAATTCAAATTTCTCAAGCTAATAAATTGGAGTTCACAGCAGCAGATAGGGTCAGAACTCAAGTTAAAAAATTGCCAAGACCTTTCAATGACATACATCACCAGATGGTACATTTCAATGACACTGCCCAAAAAGAGTGTATTTTCAACTAATTCTACAACCAACAAATTTCTCTAGGGCCAAATCAAGAACCTACCTACGAATTCAAGAGTAGCTACTCCATTTTTCGTAACAAATCAACAACCAACATGTGGACTCAAGGAAGCTAAATTTATTATTAAATAGAACCCTTGAAGGCACCCCCGGGGGGTTCTCCATTGGCCATGAGTGCATGGAAAAGGAAATAAACCAACGCACTTGCAATGAAGCACAAATTCCAACAGCAAATTTAGGAAAATGTGGTTTATACAACAATACATTTCTCCAACTACAAGAGCCATAATTCGTGCTATAAAACGTTGATGGTAAAATATCCCAGAAGACAATTATGAAACAAAGCCATAATTCCCAACAATTATAACCAAAATCATCTCATTTAACATGGTAAAAACTATAGAGCTTCAAGAGTTAAATGACATAGCAATATAATCCAAATTAAACACAACAAATCCGTAAAAATAAGAAACACAAAACTTGATAAATTTTCCACCTCAAAATCTCAGCTTAGAAAAGAACCACCGATTCTTTCCAGTCTTAAACCTCTCTTCCAACCTCGCTTTGATCCCCTTACAAGCAGTCACCTTCCTGTCACGCGACACGAGGGAGTCGGCGCTAACAACGTCCTTCAGATCCACGTCAAGCGTGTATCTCGTGGGCATGATGTGGTTATAGTTGACGACCTTGATAAATGCCTTCACGCGCGATTTCTTTGCCTGCTTCTTGGCGGAGTCCTTGCGGATGACCTTGCTAGGGTACTTGGCAATGCCGGCGACCAGGCAGTGGCCGTAGGGACGGTCGCGAGTGCCCTCGTCGAAGTTCTTCACGATGGTGGCTTTGTGGCCGGCGAAACGCCCCTGCAGGAGGACAACCGCCTTATTTGGTTTCAAAAATTTCACCATTTTCGTTGAGCTCTCTGCACAGGCGTCTGGTTCGGCTCGTCCGGATTAGGCTTTTGTTTGGATCGAAGTTTATGTAATATGGGGACGAAATGAAACCCTAATTTTCGAAAGTGGGCTTTTCGATGGTTTTGGGCTGATATGGGATACTAATTCTAATGGGCCGTCCGGTTTGTCCCATTTTAAATTTTTAATTTGGAAAATTGTAGATGTGTCCCTGATCTTTGTAATGACTGTTAAATAGGTCATGAACTTTTTGTTTACAATATATTAATTTTATATTGGACTAAGCATATATAACATACATATAACATATTACTGTATTTGTGTCACTACGATTTTTCTAAGAAAACTTTGTTTAGTTATCTACTTATCATTAGGGCTGAACAAGTAAACCTCCAAAGCGAAAAACTGAATCAATTCGTGAAAATGGTTTAGATTGATTTGGTTTGAAAAAGTAAAATGATATGGTTTGGTTTGGTTTGGTTTGAGAAAGTTTCAAACCTTTTGAAATGGTTTAGTTTTAGGTTTTGATGTTTAAAAAATCGTTTAAATCGAATCGAACCAAACCTTTTTGTATGTTTTAATTAATTAAAAAATTATTACTGTATAAGTAATATGAGGGAAAATATCAAAAGACTTAATTAATTTATGACTGTTAAATTCGTTGATTGAGTTTGGTACTCTACTAAAGAATTTCTTGTAATTATTTAGTTCATTTTAGTAATTTAAGAAGCTACTTCTTTACTAATTTAATTAATACCCTTAAGAAAATTTTCTAGAGATATTATATAGTAGTTAACTAAACATATTTTTTCTAAAATTTTGACATTTAGATGCTTGAACAAAATAGCACTTCCATAAACATATTCTAGCAGTATCTCATTTGAAATTTATGTATTATTTGAGTTTTTTTTCTGTGTTATATTTCATTAGTTATATGTTTGTGTTTTAGTCAAATTTACTAACTTTTAATTAGTTTGATATTGATATTAGTATTCAAAAAGCATATTAGCATAATACAATATTTATATTTATAAAACTCTCATGTTTTGAGTCTATTCCCATTACGTCGATAGACAAACCGTGGTTTAAAACCAAACCAAATCGAAAAAGTAGGTTTGATTTAGTTTGAAAAATTAAATGATTTGGTTTAGTTTACAATTTCTCCAAACCGAATCTGATGATTTGGTTTAAAAATAAGTCAAAAACCTTCCGAACCGAACCGTGTTCACCCCCCACTTATTATGCTTTAAAGTGTATGTAATTGCTTATGATATAGTACATAAATAAAATGATAATATATGTATAGTATAAGACACTCATCACATGTTATTGTTAACTTAGATATGACGAGTTAACAAATATTAATTTACAGATTATTATTATAAATTGTATATGAGAATATACTTTTAATACGAAATTGGTATCGGCGTAAGCATTATAGACAGGATTCTCCTTAAAGGGAAGATAATTCTATAGCTTTATTACATAAATCAAAAGTTGATATCAACCACCCATTTTTCATATAAAAATAAATAAATTTTTACACTTTCTAATAGTTCTACTTTACATTCCCATCACACTTTCCAATAATTCTACTTTACTCTCCGAAAAAGAAAAAAACAACTTTCATAAATAAAATCTGATATAAAATTTCCAAAAAAAAGCTTAATTGACAAAGAATGATACATAGGTTGCAACTTGCAAAATCAAAAATATCTGCAGCAGAAGGAAATTGACAAAATTGAATATGGTTCACATTATTCATTATTAGAGCATCTCCTGTGCAATTGTGTGGTTTTGTGGTGTTGTGGAGGAGAGAAGTGATTATTTTAGTTGAAGATGAAGAGGAAAAAACCTAGAAAAAAGCAGGGAAAAATTAAGTGAGAGAGAGATTCAAAAATAACAATATAATGGTAGTAAAGGAATAAGATATAGGTGTGATTTTAGACGTAACACAAGACACAACAATAAAGAAAAATGAGGAAAAAATAGAGTAAAAGAAAAAAATAAGAAATATATTCCCATCAAAATTTTTATTTTTTTCTCTCCTTCCACCGTAGACCTTGACCATGAACTTGCACATTGAAAATACTCTCGAACTGTTTTTTATAGAGTCAGATCAGACTCTTGTATGGAGCCTCATAAACAACAAAAAACAGTCGAAGTCACATGTGATTGTTTCTTTGCCACTCCACCGCCCAATCCCGCATTGACGACAACGCTACCACCTCCTCCTCAAAACAATTTGCTAAAGAAAAGAGTAGGGATCTTCAATGTTGAATCGTTGATTCTTCAATCTAGATGGATATATGTACAAAATACATAGATACACGGATAAAAATTGTCCATAAGATTTAAGTCCAATAGCAAAAAAAAATTAAAAAAGAATTCATTTTCGAACTTCCAACTTGCAGACCTTTTGAAGTTGGACATTCACTCGGACGATTCCAACTTTATTAATTCATCTCCACAACTTCGACTACAAAGTATTTTTGTGCACACTGCTCATCTTGTTTACGTTAAAATATTCCAACACTAATGACACCTCTCCTCTCACATGAGATGAGAAGTGTCATTACAGTACTTCTCAAAAGTATCATAAACCTACAACTTATTTACATGCTCACTTTCTTAACAAGAAAAAGACCTTCATATATTACTATTGGTAAAACATTTTTACTTTTACACATGGTATAATATCTGTGCACGAATTTATGAATTTCTACCATGTGTACAACTTGTAGAAAAAGTTGTTTAACCAGTTGTACATGTAACACTTCTGAGTATTGGAGATGCTTATATTAACCCATATAAACCGATCAACCCGATGATTCCTCCTCTGCCAGTTGACTTCTCTGAAGAAAATAGAATATTAGAACGCCAAAATCCATAACTTCTCTAAAGAAATTAAAATAATTGAACGCCAAAATCCATAATCAAGGATCGGTCTCCTAAACAAACTGCAATAATCAGCTCAGCATTACTAAAATTACACAGAATCAATAGACTCAATCTATATAATAAAAAGCTCGTGGAAATGCACGCCTAGGTGGTGGGCTTGTGTCGCGCCTTTTCGTGCATTGTCCTCGCTTTAACACACATTGCCACACCGAAGCATACCTTCTCTTAAGATGTAACCTTGACGTTCCTCACATCGCACCCTTTAGAATAATGGACTCAAAATCTACATTGCTTTATATGAAATCGGGTGGATACTCTCCACTCAAGAAGGCGTTCTAGCATGACTATCTAGACCAAAGCATCAAAAAGATTCCAAACAAGAATGTAACCCCCTTGTCACCCCAAAATAGTCTTTTTATTGTCAGTTTCTCAAAATTTATGTACAGAGATTCTGCAATGAAGAGGCACAAACTTTTTATGTTAATAATTGTCATCTTCAAAAAAAAAAAAAAAGAAAGAAAGGAAAAGGAAAAAAATTGCAAACCAATAAACTAGCATCTTCATAAGAGATGGAAGCCGGTAAAGCAACTTCAAGCTGGTCCATAAGCATCCACAACTTACCAGTAAGGTAGCTTTGGAAAACGAATTCCTGTAAAACAGGCAAATAGAAGTAGGTTTATGTGAAGAGGAGCTCAAAGATGAATCATAAAAACCTTTTATAAATGGCAAATGATGGACAGGGTAACTTCTTATTGCAATGCCAGAATAGTCAGATAGGTATACAGTTAATGTCAGCTTGAGCCTTGAAGATTAGTGAAAAGAAACACATGATAGTTGGGGAAAAATTCTCTAGATAGTCAGGGGTTTGATTCTCACAAGCGAAAATTATGAGAAAATTACTGAAGAGAGAGGTAGAATTGAGTGATGGAGAGTTAAATGAGGTTGAAATGTGTGGTGGTCAAATCAACGAGTAGGTATAATTTAACGATATTCCCTCAATAATGACAATCAAACAACCCTTTCAGAGTTGGCCAATTCTGTGATCTAATGGAGATGCTCTAGAGATAATGGAATAACTCATTGTTACATTACATTATAAAAATAGGAAACCAGCACACAGCACCACTATACAATAAGGTGAGAACCATAGTCCATACATGAAGCTTGGAATTGGATTGCATGTTTATCCATTTCATAATGCTAGTCAGAGCAAGGAGAAGGTTTTCAGCAGTTCATTCAGATTGTAACTACTATAACCAAGTCTCATGCCACTACAGACACAAGTTAGCACTTGAATTCTGACAGTAATCATATGGGCACCCTCCCCCGCACAACTTGGCTTTAGCCTTTAAGAATGAGTTTTGTCCAATGGAGTTGTAACAGATATTAAAGAAAGCACCCTTCTAGGCGCAACCCTCACTAGAAGACTAGTTTTTTGCACATTACACCGGCAACGTAGGCTGCATTGGATATTGGTTCTGAAAAGAGGTACATGAAATACCAGGTTGCAATTGCACCCCATATATCTAAGTCAAAGTTTGACAGTGAGCACACTCCCCTTACAAGTCAGTTCTAAGTTATCTGCAGTTCATGCTCTTATTAATACACATGCATCTCCAGCACTTTACCTTTGTAAGTGTCTTGGTTCCTTTTGTCTATAAAATAAGGCCTCTTCCTAAAAGAAGATTAGCAGACAGACAGTAACATGCCATGCGTTAAGTAGCATAAGCATTTGCAAAGCTAAATATGTAAGACTGGATTAGTAATAGATGCCGAAATGGATAATAAAGGAACTTACGACTGCAGGAAGAAGTCTGCTGATTTGTCTGTCAATATTAAATTAAACTTTATTCCATATCATTTGTTGCGGACCAACCAGGTTCATATGTTTCAAGAAATCCAATCTTTGCCTTGTTAGGAAGATCATGTGGGTGAACGAAGGGAACTCCTGGTGGCCATCCAATCTCCATTCTTATATTTGCACATGGGCTGTCAAGTGAGTGCATGTGACTCTCACAGTCCTTCAGGGTGCAAAACCGCAGTTTGATACCCTTCTTATCAGCAATGTCCTGAACCCTCTCTTTCAAAACTCTTTGGGCCTCAAGCCGCAGCCTCTTTGAAGGTGGAAGAGGTTTACAATTTGAATTATTCTTCTTCTTCCTCATGACAGGTTTCACAGATCCTGTACCAGCATTTCACCGATCCAAGGACCTGTTATTAAAAACTTCTAAGGGCTAATAGCATATTAGCAAATGAAAAACAGAAAACTTTATTTTACATTTTATCGACAAGAAATAGCATATAATGATTTAAATCTGTGCCTTCTCAACAACCTGATATTTATTCAATTGAGGTCAGAAAGACAGCATTCACTGATCACACAAATAGATAGACGGACATTTTTCACCAATAGCCTTTTGACTTTTTGGGATCCCAAGTAATTGTTCTAATCTCTAATATATGTTTCCATCTTATATTGCATTCAGGCAATACAGCTCAAAATTTAAATACAACCAACTGCATCAATCACAATTAGAAATACTAATCTAGACACTTCGGATTGGTCTAGAAGAACACCAGGTCATCTATATTTTAGCTAGCTCAAGAGAACTAATTATAAGCCCACCATGAACTGAGTAAACTACAATATCTGCTCCACCAGATGATTAACTTTGCTTCCTTAGTAATTGTTTTTCTTATGTCACTCAATATAAAATAAAATGAGGATATGCATAACAAATAGATATTCCTTTAAAATTATGAAGTATAACTTTGACAAAGAATCTAACTGCTACATGCAACTAAGCAGAAACATAATGCCAACCTTTAACATTGTTCATAACCCAGATCTGGGCTTTTTAGTTTACGAAGTGTGCTCAGGAGATCTTGCATTCTGAGAAGCCTATAATGAGCATCGTAACTGGAGCTTAAAATAAACAAGATCGGAAGAAACTATAGCATTTTCCTAATATGCCCGTATCAGTGCAAAGTCGCAACAAGATAAATTAATTTTAATTTTATACAAGAGTGTGTGTGCGTGTGTACTGCATACTGGGATTCTATGCATTTCCTGGATTTCCTTCCATCTCTCTTAACTATCATACATCTCCCAGCCATATGTACCAAAATCCAACTGTTCTTACTTTTCACCATGAGCCTAATGCCATGCTCACATAAACATCACAGAGGTCATGAAAATCATCCTAACTAAAAAATTAAAATAAAAAAATAATAGAATAAATAAATAAATAAATAAATTTAAAAAATTGAAGAATAAAGCTGCAGATTTTATATGAATGGTATTGCATTTGACGTAGCTAATGGGAGACTATAGCACTCTGAAGAAATAATGCTACATGTCATCTCTGGTGATCATCACTAGTCTATGCGGCAAATCATGGTGGCATTAAATGATAGGTAGGTAAAGGGATCCATTTTATTGGACCTATCACCGTGTTGCTAAATAGACTGGCAATGAAGAGTAGTAGTAATAAAACATAATTACTTTTAACTGAATGGAGTAGATATATGGCCACAACTAGCAGCCTATCATCCCTTTTTTACCACAGAAACTCTATTTGTTGTTTCTCAATAGATCTTGCCTGAACATATAGTACGATAGTAATGAGGTTTGCAGTATATAGTCAATATAACACAATAAATAAGTACATCATGTAGCAAGTAGGGTTATACATAAATTTCTTTACACAATATTAAAAAACTTATCCACAAGAAGATTTCAAGTAATTAACTCTGTGACTGCAAGCAAAAAGGAATAAAGGAATTCTTCTTACCATCTTGGGCTGTAGGAAAATTGAATGTTGTAAAACTAATCCTATTAAGAAGTTGGTCTGTGGATCTATGCATGAAATCATCAACTGATACAGGAAGCTGAAATTGAGCTTCCACCCCATGTCCAGCAGCTCGCATCTCTGAACAATTGAGACTGGTCATGGATTTAGGCATGAGTTTAAATGCCAGAGAACAACGACCATACATGGTACCCTGAAGATTACTGATATCAATACGATGCATTGCAGGATTGATGTAGCCCGCTGTTGCCTGATATAAAGCAAGCCCAGGATAAATAATTGCTTCTTGGGGCCCAAGATCACCATCCACCAGGACCCAATGACCATGAAAGTCTCTCAGATCGGAAGCCTGCCCTATCTGACTTGACAAGAGTTATAAGGCTTCTGTCAACCTGATGTTCATGGTCTGAGAACATAGCTAACGAGCCATCTTCTTGAGTCGTTAGATTATGATGCTGAGCACCCTGAAAAGATGGCCTTCCATGACAAAAGAGGGACAACACTGATGATGATATTTCCCGATTTCTAAGAGGAACATTATCAAGTATATCACTGAAAGGTGAACTCCGCAGATTCAAATAAAAACCAATGGCATCTAGGATGTCTCTACATGCTTTCCCAAGTAGTGCAAATATGTCCACTAAACCAGCTGGAGGTATTTCAATTTCATTACTAGGTTCTGCAGAAGTAAGACCAGGTCTAAAATCAAAACTCTCTTGCCACATTTGAGGGTCTGCACGGTAACCAGACGTCTTGCACCACTCACGGAAATCATCCGGATGAATAATATCTGCAGATGGGTAAGATGGTTTTTGGTGGAAGTATAGACGAGAAGACTCCAAACAAGACCTCAAAAGGGCCCCATCGCTCATGGGGAACTGGATAATGGCAGCTGAATACTGAGCTAGAGACTGTGACAAAGTTGAAACTGACAATTTATATGAGTCCGAGGGAAGGCCTTCAGATGGTATCAAATCAATGAGTTTCACACGACCTAATGTTGGCAGGCCATTGCCTGCCATTGAATCTTCCAGAGATCTCAAGATTGCTAATGACCAAACTATGAAACGTGCTCCCTTTTTTTGGCTGCAAGTGTTAATATACATTATTAGCATATGGACAAACAAAATTTTTCAAAGAGTAAATGTGACATAAACAGTACGGCCTTGTGCTGAAATACCAGATATATATATATATATCTCGCTAGAGCAAGTAGCAAAATTCAGTGGAATGCACGACACAAGTAAAAGAATTTCTTCCAAGAAAAATAATCTAATAGGATAATTTACTTCAATTTCAATGCTGTCAAAATAAATACATAAACATTCTCTTAGTTTACTTCCAGAAGTGATAAATTGCTTGCTTTGGTCCCTTCTAGTTCCTAAACTTTGCAGTCTAACTGAATTTCCACATATCATTATAAATTCAGGGGCAGAAGCGTTGAGCCACCTGGGGTCCAGTAGGGGCAGTTGCCCGCGCTGAACTTAGAAGTGTTATTTTTTCTGATAAAACTTGAGGGGCAACCGGTTTAAAAGGCATGAATAAAACCATAAACAACCATAAAAAGGATTTTTAAGTTAGATACTGACATAAAATCCTGGTGCATAAGATTGACAGAATTGAAAAATGGAAATCAAATTCCTATGAGCTAGAAGAAGAGAATATTGATAATTCTGAAAGAATCTTACAACTTGATCAGCTCCTTCCCATCGTGAAGTACATAAACAAATCAGGAATCTGCTCACCAATTCTTTGCTGATGATGAACACAAGAAGAATTACCCTTTTCAAAATCAATGCAACACGATTGGTACCTTAGATGAGTCTCCCCTTTTCACTGAACCCTAAATTCTTCCCCGACTTTGTGCTCAGACAATCTGTCCCGATTTTTGGAGAAAGCTTTTTTCCCCCTTTTGGGTTTTTACCTGCTCATGAGTTCTGTGTTGTTTGAAATTTTAATAGTTTTTTTAAAAAAAATATTACAAAGGGGTTGTTCCAAGGATTTGAACAACTCTTTGTTCAAAAAAAAAAAAAAAAAGGATTTGAACAACTATGTCTGATGTCGTTAGACCGCATATAGGTCTTCATAAATTATGATAGTTAAAAGACACGTTTGATTTTTTTCCCATAAAATCTTATTATTCTACTTTTTGCACTAATATAAAATTTATGGAATTATATTTTAATTTTTTTATATTATGATAATATTTTATTTTAGATATTCATTTACTTTACACAAGTTAAATCTAATATGATCGTAAAAAAAAAAAAAAAAAACACCGTGTGACGAAAAAAGGGGAAAAATGATTTTGCCCATTTGAATTTTACTAAAACTATGAAATTATTGTGAATTTAATTATACATATCATATTATAATAATTTCTTATCTCGTTCACTGACAATTTCTTTTATATAAATTGATTATAATATGATTTAAAAAAAAATTAGAACATTGAAGGAAAAACATGTGTTATTGTAATAATATATTATTTTCGATACTGACCATTTATTTGGCATAAATTCATGAATGTGATATGATTGTTCAAACATTAGAGTGATAAGAAAAAACCGGTTTCAAAAATTTATAATTATAAATTTTTATTAATTATCTACCTTCAAAAAAATTTATGAAAACTCTAAGAACCCGAGGGTAAGAGGTCAGATTTTAACAAAAATCATAAATTTCATTTAGGGTAACATATGTAATTTGGGAATTTAATTTGGATTATGGGCTCCACATGCTTCTTTCACAGTGTTTTATATAAAGCAAAAAATTACCAAATTAATACCAACTCAACTACAAATTCATTTAAAAAAAAATATTCACACTCAATAACATGAATTTTATTTTACCTATACACGCGCATAATAACATGCTTGCATGCATAAGTGGTGCACATTCAAGCTACAAGTGCCCCACAATTATAGTCTGAATGTATGTCATGTATGCACACACGTATAATAACATGCGTGCGTCTCTCTTATCACCACACATTCTCCTATAAATCTATTTTTATTTTTTTACATAAAGCTTCTAAGAATGAGCTCTCATTTCTCCACAATCACGTCTTTTCCCACCATCTCTTCGACCTTGATTTGTCAGATTATGCCTATCAAGGCCAGATTGTGCCTCTGCAACTTTACAATTCTTTCACCTAAAAGCATCAATTTCAAGCTAGAAGATAGAAGGGGAATCCTAGATATGCATGTGTATACTCAGACGTATTGAGTCCTATTTTAGAGACACTTGGTGTCTTTTTATAAAGACACCCGGCATACGAGATGTAGAATAAATTACCAAAGCGAAATTATGTAAAGCCATAATTGAATCCGAAACCCTAGACATGATTCCTAAATCCCATGTTGAATCAAAGAGAGTAGAAATAGAGATTGCAGGAAGCGTATCTGAATCAATTAATTTTCTTGAGTCAACAAGTTATGATCTTCCAATTGATTCGCAGTTCCCTTTTGAATTTTCTCTGTTGATATGGAGGCAGAGAAAACGGAAAAACTATACGTTCAATCAGGGATCATGACTAATATATGAACATAAATTTATAGTATTTCCAACTATGCCCCTTCAACAATTTAGAAATAAAAAACAAATCTCTACACATTAATTCCATGACACTTTAATACACAGTAGTCACATAACTTTATAGATCACTTTTAATTGGCTACACTTTAAGATAAAACTGCACATTAATATTACATGTGTGGCCTCACATGTTGAATTTTATCCAACAATCTCCTACTGGACCACAAATGTAATCTAACAAATATACTTAACCTTATGAACTCCAAAACTGGCTATCACAATTAGGGTATTTCTGAACAATCTCATCCATTGATCATATTGATACTGGATCAAAACGGTCTTTGCCACGATTTAGAACGCGACTAAACCCATCAATAGTCATGTATAAAACTACAACCAAATGACATATATCAATTATGGATGTGTAACATAGAAATTGCATGAAATGTGATCTAATTATGCCTATTTTCAACTGGTCCTACCTTATTTCTTAATGGGATCAATACTTGAACATAATGTAACTGGATGGTAACTGAATACTTTATTTTTGTACAGAAAAATATCTGAATACATAAGTATGTCTAAAGTAAAATATAGAACAACAATAAACTCCTACCAAACCATAATATCCTCAACCAATACAATTCCCATATGAGCGGCATACTCATGAAAGACATGGGTGATATTCTCTTAGTAAGCGGATCCACAATCATGGAGTTTGTCCCAATGTGCTCTATGAAAATATGTCCACTCTACATTCTTTTTTTTACAACTAGAAACTTTATGTCAATATGTTTTGACTTAGACAAGCTTCTGTTGTTATTGGAATACAATACATTTGACTTATTGTCACTATATAACTTAAGTGGTCTTTCAAGAAAAATCAAAATGCGCAACTCAGTGACAAAATTTTCGCAGCCATACTCCATGATTGGATGCCTCATAATACGCCACAAATTCTGCTGCCATAGTGGAAGAAGCTATAAGTATCTATTTAGCACTCTCCTAAGAAATAGCTCCATCAGCTAACAGATAAATGTAGCTTGAGGTGGATCTTATACTGTTTTGGCATCCAGCAAAATTAGAATAAGAATATCCAATGATTATCAGCTGATCCGATCTCTTGTGTGTGAGCATGTTATCGTTTGTTCTCTTTAAGTACATCATAACAAGTTTGGTTGCTCTCTAATGATCTATACTAGGGTTGTTCAAATATCTGCCTAGCACTCCAACAATGAATGTTATATCTAGACGTGTACACACTTGCGCATATATAAGACCCCTAATAGTTGATTAATAGGGCACTGTTGGATACTGAACTTTTCAACATAAGCGATTGGGGTATCAATTGGTTTACTGTCTTGCATGCCAAACTTCTTAAATACCTTATCGATATAGCACTTTCGTGATAATCCAAGAATAGTCGTGAACGATCTCGTTTTATTTGAATCCCTAATACAAAAAGAGGTGTTACAAAGATCTTTCATCTCGAAATTCTTCGATAGAAATCTCTTGTTTTGTGCACTATACCTATATCATAAGTGGCAAGCAATATATCATCAACGTATAAAATCAGAAAAATATATTTACTCCCACTGAACTTATGATACAGACAATCATCAATTGGATTTGTATCAAAACCAAATGAGATAATTATTTGACGAAATTTGTGGTACCACTGACTGGAAGCCTGCTTGAGTCCATAGACGGATTTCTTTAGTTTGCATACCATCTTCTTTGAGTCTCCTGACAAAAAGTTTTCTGGTTGCTCCATCTATTGTTTTATCAATGTCACCATTGAGAAACGCTGTCTTTATATCCATTTGATGTAATTCAGTATCAAAATGTGCAACAAAAGCCATAATTATCCTAAAAGAGTCTTTCATAGAAACCAGAGAGAAAGCCTCTTTGAAATCAATGACTTCCTTTTGAGTAAAGCCTTTAGCTACAAGACCAGCCTCATATCGTTTCACATTACCTTTCGAATCCCTTTTGATTTTAAATATCCATTCACAACCAATGGTTTTCGCACCTTCTAATGATGGAACAAGATCTTAAACTTCATTTTCTTGCATTGACTTATACTCCTCATTCATGGCATCTATTCGCTTTTGAGAATTAGAACTATGTATGGCTTGATAAAGGTTGATAAAGGTTGTATGGCTTTATTTTCTCTGACCTTATTTCTCTCCCAAACTTGACAATCTCAAAAAATATTGCAGTTCCCATCTCAAAAATTGATTGCCGTGTGGAATCATAAAATTTATACCCCTAGATCGCTCCGCATAACCAATAAAGTAACTTTTTACTATTTTGGAGTCTATTTTATCCTTACATGGCCTGTAAGGCCTAGCCTCAGTTGGACATCCACAAATGTGAAAATCCTTCAAACTAGGCTTTTTGCCTATCCAAAGCTCATCAAGTGTTTTGGCATATGCTATAGTTGCTCCTAATAGTGATGCTGGTAAGGTAAATGACTCATCATACTCTTTACCATGTCCTTAAGAGTTCTGTTTCGTCTCTCAGCCACACCATTCATGCTAGGAGATCCTGGCATGGTGTACTATGGGACGATTCCGCACTCTAGGAATTTAGCAAACGGCCCCAGACATTGTTCACCTGAGCCATCATATCTGCCATAGTACTCAACCCCACAGTCAGATTTAAGAGTCTTAATCCTTTTGTTGAGTTGATTCTCAACTGCAACTTTAAAAGCCATGAACACGTCCAGTGACTGAGATTTTTCATTAATGAGATATAAGTACGCATAACGTGAGTAATCGTCTATGAATGATATAAAATATTGTTGACCATTCCAAGAAGCTGTAGGGAATGATCTAAGAATGTCTCTACACGTTGGGAGGCCCTTAATCATTTTTGCCAAACTTTTACAATGTAATTTATTTGTTCATTAACTTCGAAAATGTAACTCGACACTCACCGAAGTTTCAACGCTCTCCGCTATTGATCACTTCAAAGAAGCCTTTCTAGTACAAAATTCTATTACAATTCTTGCTTTAAGTGGTTGTATTTTATTGTCTATGATGAAGTTGTTAATGTTTTTGCTCGTGGCATTTGTAACTGTTTAAAGTCAAAATTCTTGTAATGGCGAAGACTGTGCTTCCTTTGTCGAAATAGGGACCAATGGTTTGATTCGACATTTCTTAAGAATCGACTTATTAAAATTCCATTTCATTTATTGGGAAAAGAATAATATGTCATGTTCAGGATTGCTCTCTAATAACTGATTAAATTGCACTTATATCAAGTCGTTTTCTTTCATTTATTCGAAGAATGCAAGAATCTAATAGTTTCATAACATATAATGAACCACAATCACCAAGAGAAAGAACTATAACATGATTCTATACTAGAAAAGGCTTTTTCGAAGTGGTAGATGGTAGATAGTGTTAAAAATTCGGGGATATTTCAAAGTTTAGCGAGTAAATACTTACGTTTTTGGAAGTTTGGTAAATATTGAGTTATATTTTAATGTTCAGTGAATAAGTAGTTAAGTTTTGAAAATTCAGTGAGTGAGTATTAAATTTACTCACGAATTTAGTGAGTAAAGTTAGTCAACATCTTGCACAACTACCCACGAGTATAATGTCGTTAGCCATGCGTGTAAAGGGAGTTATCGATGTGGTGAATGGTGAATCATGTTCAAAGTTCGCTGAGTGGTGGGTTACATTTCAAAGTTCAGTAAGTAGTTATAATCGGAGAGTTCTCATTAAATTTAGCCACATATGAAAAAGTTTTCCGTATAAGAATGACAGACAAACATTATTAGTAGAAGATTGAAGCCCTTTTCTATAACAAGCTTAAACATTAGAGGTATTTTGCTTAAATAAATAAATCCTATTAAACATAAAGGTTTTGGTCAATTTATAATTTAGATCGAAATGCAAAAGATTACTTATTCACATTTTTTACACAAGCGTATGAACGGGCAAAATTAAGATAGTTAATTTATAATAATAACAATTGATGTGATGTATAAAAGCAAATTCCTCTAACGTTTACGTGTAAAATAGTTTTGTTTTTGTAAGAATTTCACATACACGAAGCGGTATATTATAAAAGACATGGAAACTTGCCTTGTTTGAGAGTAGCATTTGTTTCCGCACTAACTCAGCTTTAACACGTTCTTCTAGTTTCAGCTAAAAATGTAAAGTGTGTTCCATTTTTCACCAACAAAAATATCTAGAAAGCAGACCGATACAAATACAATGCACACATTTGACTAGTATTATCTACCGAAAATCTTAAGTTCTGTCACATTAGGCCATCTGCGATGAATCCAACACTCCACTAACATAATCACTTTCAGATTTCCGGCTAGCCAACTTCAGATGAAAATACAGTAAGCAAACTTAATGCTGTGCGCTAGCAAGGATGGCTGTAAGTATCAGATTACAACGAGAAACATATGCAATCAATTTAAGATCTGAACAAAAGGTGGGTCTGGTCACCCAGAATCACATACTAGGCAGAGCTACAGAAATTTAGAGTATATTAACCAGACAAATGCATCTATTAGTTTGGCCATAAAAGCATTTTACAGAGTTGAATATCGTTTGTGCCTCATGCAGCTTCCCTTGGTTTAGTTTAAGGCTTGCGTGGGGGTGAAGTGCTGCTGCTGCTGTTACTAGGGCTTCTTCCTCTCAGAGGCCTGAAAGAACAAGCATAAACA
>CAVNYN010218017.1:0-37773 GCA_963692815.1 Nyctanthes arbor-tristis | reverse complement strand
TGTGCCTGAGAAAGAGATATTCTCCTACGTGCTAATAAATTATACTCCCTCCGTCCCACAAAGATATTCCCCTTTAGTTTTTCACACAAATTAAAAAAAACTTAATTACTATTATTGGAAATTTACAATTTGTAATTATTGGAATTTACAATTTAAGGATATATTTCCCAACATACTCTTAGTTTACTTAATATTAATATTTCAATTTATTTTTTCTTTATTGCGGATTTTCATGCACCATAAATAAGGGTATATTAGAAAACTAAAAATTTAATTAAGGAAAGGGGAATATAATTTGAGACAGATATAAAAAAAAATGGGGAATATCTTTGTGAGACGAGGGGAGTATAATTAATGATATATATTTTAAAAAAAAATCATTCCATTTTATACCAAGCAAACAAACAAACAAAAAGGGCACACCATGCTCATTAGACTGCCTTTTTCTACAAGTTGGAATGTCATCAAATTGCCAAAAACATTATAGTGCGTATAGCTGCACTCTAGGGTTACGAATACTCGGTTGAGTACATGTCAATTTGTCATTATCAACAGAACTATCTCGTTTTTTTTTTTTAAAATAAAAATTCTACTATCAATAATAATGCCATAAAAGTTAAGAAATGTTCAAATTTCGATTTATTTAATAACCATCTTACACACGCGTTTGAATGACACATAAGCCAGAAGATGATAATAATACAGATAAAATAATCAGAAATTTCAGCTTAATCCAATATTTTAATTAATTAATTCTTGGTCTTCAAAATCTAGTCAACAATATGAACTCAAAAGCGAGTAATAATCGGTGAAAGCGTGTGCAAAGCTGCATAATTTCTTAATTATCTGCAGCAGCTTCTTCTTCTTTGACATTCACCAAAAGTCAACCCAATCCAATTGAAAAAAAAAAAAAATTTACAAAAAAACTGGCTCTTTTATTGCCTGTATGGCCCTCTGTATATATAAACAAGCTTCCATTTGCATTTTCTTTCACTGCTTTATCCCTTTACAAATCCCTCAGTTCACAATCAAGAAAGTCAGCGCCTGCTATACCTTATAAAATCCCATAATATTTTATTAGTCTTTTGCTTATTCAAGGAAGTTTTCTTGTTTATGGAGTTTTGCGGGATGGAGGATTGGGGTTTGCAAGCTGTAGTTAGAGGATCCAGTGGTGATTTTACCAATATAATCAACACAGATATTGATGATAATGAAAAATCCATTTTCGGGTTTTTGGGCAGTGATCAGATGATGCAGTATGATCATCATGAGTTTGGTTTCGATTTTCCTGAATTTTTCGAGGCCATAGGTGGATCCAGTGATCAATTAGAAGAGCTCTATAAGCCATTTTATCCGGTGGGAAACTCCGTCCCTGCACAGACTGTTGCTGAATTTAAAGAAGAAATGACTCCGGAAAATGTTGAAATTCAAGAACAGATTAAGACTCAAAATGATCCTTCAGCTCAGACTAGTGATTCTACTACATGTCCTACAGCTTATACACCAAAGTACAAGAGAAGGTTTGTTCAGTGTAATTTAACCAAACTAATTCATGAATTTATGATGTTATATGTCGAGTTTTGATTATAACATTCGGTGTATATATAAAAATATTCTCAGGAAGAATCAGCATAAGAGAAGAGTTGTTCAAGTTTCTGCCGATGATCTTTCTTCTGATGTTTGGGCTTGGCGCAAATATGGCCAGAAACCCATTAAGGGTTCCCCCTATCCAAGGTTCATCTCTCTCAAATACATTTCCAGTACTCCTGGCCAATCAGTTAACTGATTAATTGAGACCTTTATCTACTTGTTTTCATTCTCAATGACCAGGAGTACGGAGTCCTCACTCTCTGTGATCATTTACTAAAAGTAACATTTTTTTCGCTTTGTGAAAAATACAGAAGTTATTACCGGTGTAGCAGCTCGAAAGGATGTTTGGCAAGAAAACAAGTTGAGCAAAGCTGCACGGATCCAGGAATGTTTATCATAACTTACACTGCAGAACACAGCCATAGCAAGCCAACCAGAAGAAATTCTCTAGCCGGTACCATTCGTCAGAAATTTCCGGCGTCCAAAAGCCCATATGGGAGTAATATGATCAAGCAAGAAAAAATAGAGGATTCCACTTCATCTGGTTCAAGAATTTCTGCTCCATTCATGTCTCCAGAAACCCTTTTGCCTTTAGCCGTGGAAGAAGATTTTCTTCCAGCAAAATCCAACCATGAGGGCAAAGAAGATGACTTGTTGTTCGGCGATGATTTCTTCTCCGGATTAGAAGAGTTCGACGGATTTAATTCCGATATATTAGCTATGAGCTGCCATACTTCTGCTCAGCAATTTCCTTTGAGTTCTTGTAGCTAATAATCGAAAATTTAGCGCCTGTCCGTATCCTGCAGCAAGAGGCTGCAGTTTAATTGGTTCAAATATGATGCTGGCAAAATGCAATTTCAGTTTGTAGATTAACAACTGTTGTGGAAATATAATCAGATGATTTTATTACTCCTACATGATATCTTCATTATTAGTGCACAAGATATAATTCTAGTTTCAAGGTATATTTATTGAAGGAACTCTAGCTAGAGTTCAAAAGAATAAAGGGTGTATGATCTTTAAGCAGTATCATCATCAGAAAAATAAGATTTTAAATTCTTTTTCTTCTTTCATAGTAATATATTTCCATTTCTATATTGATCTCTTCATTCATCAGTAGCAAATACCTTAAGGTTCTTTTTTCTTTCTTTTAGCACTATATCTATGACAATCTTTGTTTAGGTCAAGCAAAGCAGCCACATAGCCCTCAAAACTAAGCTGTATTCCATATTGGGAACAAGTTTAAGGGAACAGACAGAGACAAATCAGTACCGCACTGCTGCCTCATTTTGGGGTTATATTAGGCCCACCAATGCATTTTCTGATGAGTATTATACTGTGCAGTGACTATATTGTGTGGAAGAATATATATATTTAGTGCTGTTCAGCCATCATTGCATCCCACCTTGGCTTATAAGTATCGGTCTGACTATAGAGCCTTATCTATCTCCTATTAAAAAGCCTTATCACTTACATAGCGAAAATCTAACAAAAGTTTCCCCACCAACTGGGGAGCTGCTTTTGTTAAATTTCTACCACGTAAGCGACTCATCTCCTTAACAGGAGTTTTATCTATCTTCTTAGCAAATTTTTATAAGTATATTATTATATGGATTCTGAGGAGTATAAGATTTATGCATTGCTCTCTAGTGTAATTAACTATATATGTTTGGGTTTTTGCTGCCAAAATTCAACCTGTTAAGGATACAATAATGATTCTCACATAGAATAACATGTAAGGGCTTGGTCCTTTCTACTTATAATAACAATATTGACAATTTAAGATGGACCTCAAATCTTAGTATAGAATTAGAATCATTAAGTCCCAATGAGCCGTTATTTATATATACATGTAGATTGAAAGATTTAAGGGGAAAATAAAGGAGCACACACATATATATATATATACATGGAATATTTCAAAATAAGTCCACCATCTTGCCATAACATGATCATATATAAGGGCGCGCGCGCGCACACACACACATATTTCTACATTAGCCAACATATACAAGGACTACAATTAGACTCGTACTTAGAAATTACAGTTGGACCTTTACTCACTTTCGTCCCACAAAAATAGTCAATTATATTCATTTTTCATCTACTTGAGTTATAGTTCACTTTCTTTATTTTTCTAATGTATGCCTATTTATTGTTCATTTAGTCAACAAAGAGAACAATTAAGGTGATGAAATAATTAAATGAAAGGGTATATTAGTAAATATTTTTTCAAATTTTAGTTTCCCAACATTAATGTTGATATTAACTATTTCTTAATATCTAATACAAGTGAACTATATTTGCGGTACGGCGGGAATAGTATTTGTTCTTAACTATATATTGATCCGTTTTATTCGTTGGATCAATGGGTATAGCTCTAATTAACATTTAAATATAATAGTTGTATCAACTTCCTTTTTCAACAAAAGAAAAATGAAAGAAAAGAAAAAAAGGAGAGAGAGAGAGAGAGAGAGAGAGAGAGAGAGAGAGGAAATTAAGAAAGAAAGAAAGAAAAGAAAACAATTGTATCAAATTGTAACTCAACCAATAGATTAAGGGTACAACGATGCAATTAATTAATGTTCCCAAACAATTTTTCACCTAATAATAATATATTTCGCAATTAATTTTCAAACACATCATCAAAGTTTCACGCAATTGAAAGTGTGTCAGCAATTTATTTATTAATTAGTCAAAGTTTATCTGTTAACATATATAGTTACTCGTCTCCCATTAATTACTAATAGTAATAACGTGTACAAATAAATTAACACTCTTACCATCTTATGTGTTTGTGAGATTGTCAATCTCATTTTATCAAAAACTCCTTTAGAATTATCAAGAGATCATATGCGCACTTTGTTCGTATTTTCGGGATTGGTGAAAATCGAGTGTGTAGATGAAATTTCTGGGCTGTGGCATCAATATAGATATAATGCAAAGAGATTGTGATGCACACAGAAGTCTTCCATATGGTTATGCCCATCAAAATGCCTCATCTCTATCGTTTTCCAAACAACCCTAACAGCCATCCATTTGGTTTGTACCTCAAGAAAACTCTAACCCCTATTAGGGTAGTTGTCTAACAATAGTTTATACCCATGCATGTACTTTTTACCACATCAGAACCAATTAATAGTCTTACATTACATAAATATTTAGTTTGTAATATAGAACATCAATGTTGTACCTTAAAGGGGTTGAACAGATCAAATTATTAGGTGAATTGTGGTTGGCTTAATTTCGAAGGGTACAAGTTAATTAAAAGGCTTCATTCCCTGTACATTCAAAAGGAAGCTTTCCCTTTATCCACTTGTCCATCAAGTCTATAAATTGTTTGTCCACCTAACACTCTATAAATCTTCGATATCATCATCAATCTGAATTCTAACTTCGGTAGAATCTTGTCACAATATTCATGTGCATGGAGGGCGAAAATTTTCCGTATCTTTTCACACCTTCGTTTCCATTGGCCTCGATGAATTCTCCGTCCCTTTTGGACCAGTCCATGCATACCTCTCAATATGACATTGATCTGGCTAACTTGTTGTCTAGTTCCCTGCCGAACGAGGGTGAAAACCCGGTACTTTCGAGTTCCTCAATGTTGTCGTCGAGGAACATGAATATTGAAGGGGAGATTAATGTTAACAAAAACAAAGCACAATCCGGGAGAAAGAAGAAATATGTTCCTCCGAGGGTTGCTTTTCATACGAGGAGTGCACAGGATATTCTTGATGATGGGTACAAATGGCGAAAATATGGGCAGAAAGCTGTGAAGAATAGCATTCATCCCAGGTAAATTTTGTGTGGTCGTACTTATTATATAATTAAGCTTATATAGCTTTGATAAATTTAGGAAAAACTAAGTTAAAAAAAAAAGGGAGAATAGAAGATCAAAGAAGAAATTATTTCTATACGATTCCAAAATTAGTGAAAGCATGAAATAGGATATAGTTATGTAAATAAATGAAGAAGAAGAAGAAGAAAAAACAAGATGCAAAGAGCTTTTCTTTAACTAGGGTTGACAAAGAAGTTATATTTCTCTTATATGTGCGCGTTGTGTTCTTGTAAAAAAAAAAAAAAAAACTTTTACTCTAGAGCAAAATTCAATATGTAGTCTACTTTACATTTCTAATTGATTCAAGATTGAATATGTGAATGTTTTTATATATGTAGACACACACCCCATTTCCAATGTAAAAATTCCAACCAAACCAGTCTACGAGTACTCAAAATTGCCTAGCTATTAAATGAGATGCATGATGAAGTTTGTATATGTATATATATCATATACATACACTATATTATTAGAATACTTTTTATCATCAACTTGCCTATTTTATTTTTTTCCCTTTTGGAGAGCTGGGAAATTAAGCTGAGAATTCACTAATATTGCAATTTGTTATGTATCCAAGGAGCTACTATCGGTGCACACACCACACATGCAACGTAAAGAAACAAATCCAGAGACTGGCGAAAGACACGAGCATTGTTGTGACAACGTATGAAGGCATACACAACCATCCTTGTGAAAAATTAATGGAGACGCTGATCCCACTTGTCAAGCAACTTCAATTTCTCACCAAATTTCCCAACTTACCCAATTGTTGATATATTTCCTCATGTGCAAATTTTACAAGACTGTCAACTCCATTGAAATTGGCATTGATTAATGTACATTGAACTCGTGTCTTGTTAACAAATGTCAATGTTGTATAGAAACGTAGGTACTTTATATCACGCTGGGTCATCCAACTAGTCTTCTGTAATATATATTTCAATTTAGAATATATATTTCAATTTAGGTACTTCTGTAATTATACTTGATCGTTAATATTGCAATTGGCGAGAATGCCTATGTGCAACGTACCCTCTCCCCACCCTAACACAAAGAAGCAAAAGGCTCTAATCTTGTGATTGATTTCTATTGAGTTAGATCAGGTTTCGTGTATAGAGGCCGAATGCTACGGGCGGTTTTTTATTGACAGTGGGAATCTATACACGGAGTCTGATATACCGCAATAAAGTGTGCCAAACGGAAAATACATACACATGAATAAAGTTAATTAAATACATGCCATAGACTCGAGAGCCACACACAAAAAAATAAATAAATAAATAAACTATAGCACATTCTTGTCATTGTTATCTCCTAATTCCATCGACTCTCGTCACACTACCCAGTAATCTCAGCTCATACACATTCACCTTTTCCATATTCATGGGCCAGGCCATTTGGTTAGGGTTAAGCTGAGCTAGAAGTTTTGAGTTCATTTTCCTTATATGAAGAATTTTCTACATTTTATTATAATATGTATTCTCGCTATATGTGTGTTTGTCGATTTTCTAGATGCTGTATTTCAATAGGATAAATATCTATGTACATTTGTACTGCTATGATACAGATTTGCAATTGTACTTACCCAAAAAAAAAAAAAATCCCAGCCGAGACTCTTCAATTCAACAACCATGTCACTCACAAAAGATTATTAACTTTTGAAAATATTAACGGATGGTATAAGGTGGCATCTCAAAACGAAAATCATTATAGAAGCGGAGATGCCCAAAAAGCAGGAAGATCATATTCAGGAATGAATTAATTGAACCTATCTGGAAAAAAGTTTCTTGATGTTTACAAATGCCTTTGCTTTTATTATGAACCAACACTCAAGGTCGTCTCCAAGCTAAAATGGATCACTTGAAACCTATCTTTCGACGATTCCAAGATTCTCCTAACAAGCCCCACTCCATTGATTTTTTGGAAGGAGACTTCTCCATCTCCACCAGAGGCCACTAATTTTCATATCTGATCTTGTCCAGAACCTCTTCAGCATCTTGGAGTTTCTTGGCATAAGAATCTTGTCTTATTTCATTCCACAAATCATCAAGAACAAGCGAGTATATTTTGTCTTGGATCAAAATTTTCTGAAACAAACACCCGACAGGTTCCTTTCACCAAACTGCCTCCTACAAAACGGTCATTATAGATCGACCGTGCTAGAGTTGTCATTCCGAGTCCTCCAATACCAACACAAAATACCTCCACTGCTACTAAAAGAAATAACGGAATCTGCTACTCTCCTTTGGAAACTATAGCCATCAGCTTCTTCATTGATCATCAGCAGTTCCTCATTGATTTTGATCAGAGCCATTCTCCATAAAGGGGTCTCTGAATTGAAGATAATAATAATAATAATAATAATAATAATAATAATAATAATAATAATAATAATAATAATAATAATAATAATAATAATAATAATAATAATAATAATAATAATAATAATAATAATAATAATAAAGGAGGTAAAATTTTGGTGGAGTCCAATTCACCATAGCATCGTGAAAGAAGAAAGTCTGGTCCATATACTTTCAAGAAATTATTAATTTTACTGTTTATGATTTAACAAGAAAGTGCCAAGATTTTGAAGCACAGTAGAAAGAGCATCCTTTCTTGGCAAGCGTGATGCCACGTGAAGAGAAGACTTTTGAGTCCATCATACGACACAGCTCTCTTTTTTTTCTTTTTTTTTTGGGTGGGGTGGGGGTGGGGGGTAAATTTTGGGTAGAATTTTTTGTATATTCTTCCAAACGTTTTTTTTTCATCTTTTCATGAAGCTGTCTAAACTTTGAATGGTAATAATAATTTGAAAGTATGGTGCCAATATAGTGCTAAAAGAAGGAACAAGAGTGTGTCACAAGCCGAGCGTGCCCAAAATGACGTCCTTGTTATGCTTCATATTCAAATTACTATGGCCCAATAATATAACGTATAAGCCCAACAAGAAAATATACAACTCAACGGCCCAATGATAATGGCCCAACTTCCCTCACTCACCCAATTAGGAAATGGTTTCCCTGACCCAATATGATTCCATAGGCCCAATAACTTGTTATTGGGTTGGGCTTCCAGATGTTGGGTCTAAATGAGATAGAAAAGAGAGACATGACATTACAGAGAAAATTTACCATAATGACACCGTTTTGTCAGCAGTTGGAACAGTCAACAGTGCCAATTCAAATATAGATAATGCTAAACCAACTCATCTCGTATTCACCTCACATCCACCCCATTAAATTGTTTATATATCGTGATAAATTCGAAACAAATTATCACGCAATACAATGGGGTGAATGTAGAGTGGACACGAGATGTGGATATGTAACATTATCCATCCTTGAAATAAAGCTCATATATGAAGGAAAAAAATCCAACATAAATCAAATACAACAGTTCATTCACCAATGTTGTGTTAGCTCATACCAGACCAGCATTCACCATAGTTAAGAGAACACCACCATTGAAGTTCTGTAGCAACTAGTTCCCAAACTAGCAATAAACCTGAGGGAGCTACTCATGCAAAAAACATTCTGCACGAAGTAAATTTGGCTATCCGATTCTACCCGAGTGACCTCCATCTAGATCGGCTGTCAGTTCCCGGAAGATCCCTCAGTTGGCAGGCCAGAACCCCTAGGCCTGCTAGCCTGTCCAATGGATGGATGATTTTGCAGCTGTGGACTGCGAGCAACTCCATCAGCCATGAGAGGTTGCAGCAGTGCTGGAACATTGCCTGGAAGTGAGGCTGCATTCGAGATTGGTCGAGTAGCTTGAGGTTGTGGGGTTGGTCGAAGGATAAACTGGTTAAAAGCATCATTATAAGCTTGTCCAGATAGAGCTCCACGCATCCGGCTTGTAGGCCTCCAGTTTTGATCAGTTTGATCATAACTATCTCCTCTTGTAACTGGTACTGATGCACCTCCAGTTTTTTCCATCTGGTGGGAGCCAGAATGCGTCCTACGCCCATCAGCATTCATTGGGTGTGCTCTGGATGTTTCCGCAGGCCTTGCCATCTGCCCAACTCGTTGATTCAGGGCCATCAGCCGGGGTTGCTTATTAGCAATGCCAGCCGATCGATCAACTCCACTTTGAGAACCTACCCCATGCATCCCAGGGCTCAAGTAGTTGGCAGAAGGCTGTATTGATGATTGGACTTGTCCGAAAGACTGGTTCACTGCCTGAGATGCCATAAGGTTTGCCCTCTGCAGTTGACTTAAATTTTGTCGTTCATTAGGAACTCTATAAGCAGTTGACGCCTGAGTAGGAGCCTGAAGTCCACTTCTATGCTGAGATGGTTGCACAGAAGGAACTGAAAGGTTTTGCTGATTGCAATTCGCCAAAGAGAAAAGTACATATATTTAATCATACTGCATGAATGTATAACGTCATAAAGATCAACAAAAGCAAATCATGCATAGAATATACCTGTATACCCGAATACTGGTGCAACGAAGATGAAGGCATGTGTGACATCTGAGATGGAGTAGAGTGAAATGTAGATAAACCAGAAGACAAGGCTTGAGAAGCAGTTGAAGAGATATTCTGCGTAAAGGTATTCATACTATTTCTAGATCTCTGTTGAAGGACAGAAGCAGGTGTCTGAGCAGGAAGGGCCTGAATTGCGATTGGTGTTCTTGTTACATGATTGGATATTGTAGGGAACCTTCCATACTCGTTACTGAAATTTGTATTTCCAAACTGATACTGCTGCAGTTGTAAATTATTAGGCAAAGCAGTTTCACTTTCCGGCGTAGAAGTTGCAAGAGGAACATTTCCATGGAAAGCATCAAGATTAGAAACACCAGAAGCCGGTGGGTTTGATCTAACATTTGATGTTCCAGTTCCAAAAGTGGACAAATAAATTCCCGACCAAAAGTCATTTTCAATCTGAGTGTTGTGTTGATTAAAATCGTTTGTGCTGCCCATTTGAGGGTTGGCACTCGGAGTCTGGGCCGTCAGTTGACTTTGAAGGGCAGTTGGAGAAAGTTTTCTATCTTCAGTTTCATGAGTGGCAACTGCATTTATCACATCATCTGCATCTGTAAGATCAAGAATCTCCAAGGTGCTATCCGCCAATCCAGCAGATTCAATTTCTGAAGGTACGTCATGACCAACATTGGAGGTCAAGATCTTATCATCTGGTTTTTTCGTATTATCATCCGTTCCCATGACGGCAGTCCACGACCCATCTGATGAAATGATTACCTCAGAGACATTTGGTCCAATCTCGTTTAACACCTGGAAGAAATTTCAACCGCATCACTCAAAGTATAGGATTTCAAGGATATAGGGGTGAAAGCAAATATGGTACTTGCCTTTGCCATATTTTGATCAAGACGGATATCACTGAAACAGACATGCTGATTGCAATGTGGACAGCGCCATGATGGTCTTCTGGAATTTATGTCTACATAGTTGTGATAATCAAAACACTGGAAATGAAATGGTATATAGAATTGTCAACTAAAATTATGGGAAAAATGATAAATAATAAATAAAGTTGCACAAAAGGGCTAAGGAAATGAGAGAGACCAGAAATGTGAGAATACAAAAAGGGCACTAATCCAGATTTCCTTAAGTATGATTCCAGTATTTCTAATTATATTTTATCTGTAATCATGGGGATTACGAGTGCTCCCCCCCCCCCTCTCTTTTCCTGCATTTTATTTGTGTCTTTCTATCTTTTTTTATTTTTTCCTAATAGAATCTGCAGCTGTGGGTTTGGCTTTGACATCTATCCTATTCAAACAAATGTATTACTACTTCATCCAAGTCCTTTGCATTCTTTATAAGAATTATACTACTTGTACACAATTTTTGTACACAATCCTTTTTACACGTTCAAGTGAAATGTGATAGACATATATATTTAAAAGCAATGTGATGTGTGAACAAACATGATCCTACCACATGGGTGTATAAATAGAAAAGATTGTGTACAAAAATTGTGTAGATGTAGCATAATTCTATCTACATTTTATTCAAAAATTGTGTAGATGTAGCATAATTCTATCTACATTTTATTTATTTTGATTTTTATTAAAAAAATGAAATTATCCATGCATTCACCAATAACATCCGATGGTAGTCGCAAAATCCATCAACACGCATGAGATATTTACTAACGGTCCGTTTGGTATCTATTATAAATCAATCTGTTTATAATACATTTTAAATTTTAAATTTTGGGGACACTTGTCAAATTCTTTCATTGACAACTTACACATCCATCACATCAAATCTCAAAATTTAACCAATCAAATTAAGCCACATGTCTCAAAAATTCAAATTTTGAAATATATTATAAATCAATCCAATTATAAACGATACCAAACGGACCCTAAGCATTTCAACTTGCACACAAAATATAAACATGGAGGGATAGCATTCCTTAGCAGGCTTGACAGAAGATTAAATGCCTCCAGTCGTATAATGCTTGCAGTTACCTGGAGATGTTTGCATGAATGTCCTTTGACCGGAGTTTTAATACGAGTGAAGCTGTTCAAGATTCGGAATGAAAATAACATAATCAGCGTCACATCAAGTAAATAGAGTCAAAATTGAAGGAAAAGGAAAGTGATGATTTGCAGCATAGGCTACAGGAAGTATGAGAAAAGAATGATAAAAACTGGATAATAAGCAAATAATATGATAGTAGAAACAAAATTTAAGATAAAAAAAAAATGATATTCTGTATCAGGCACTGAAGCTGCAGAAGATGTGTCACCCATTTGATTGCCAATTGTTCAAAGTTACTCACAAACATTATCTTTTGCATTGGAGAACATGTTCCACATTCTAGTGAAGCATAACCCAGCAGAAAATGTAATGGACTATTAGAAGGAACGGAAAACCAGGTTAAGCAAACAAAATTAAAAGGATTACCTTATAGGACAATTTATTGATATCCGTGATGCCTGCTCAATAATTTCAGAATCTGCGTAGTAAAGGGAACAATCAGGAAACAAGTAACATAACTATAGTTCAGCAAAATAAATCTTATTTGTCAGACATACTATTCAAAAGGCTTACTGTTCATAATACAAATAGTCAAATAGTAGTTCTATTTATCTAGACTAAAATCTGCGCTCTAGTCTAGTTGGCATTGTCACATTGGAAGATGAGTAGACAATCATAAATACATCGGGGCATTCACCTATTTAATTTCCAATGTGAAAACGCCAACTAGTCTCCATTCTAGATAAATAGCATTATTCATAGTAAAATAGATGCATGGTCGCACCAGAATCTTCGGTCGCAGGAGCATGTTGCACATAATCTTGAAGGACATTACTATCTGGAGTTGATATCTTACTCATGAAAGCAACAGCTACAATATAATTTCCTTCACAATAATTAAGATTAACACATGAGCTTTTAAGCAACAGTTATCTACTAAAAGCCCAAATGTTGAAAGTGGGAACCACATTACCATTGAAGTCTCCCACAGCTTGAAGAAGATTTGATCCATATTTCAGCATGTGGGTCACAAGTGATGGGATTTGAGGTCCAGGGTCCTAGTGAAAACAGTGATAAGTATATAGAGAACTCCATGAAATAAATCAAATAATTAGCTTAAATGTATAAACTACTTGTCAAATCAAGTCCACAACAAACCGTGTATAAGTTAGTCCTTTTCTCCACTCCCTTTCCATTCAACAGAAAGCTGCAGAAGTCATAAGTGAGGAGACGTGCTGTGATGAAAGTAAATAATAATATTCTGATCTGTACTCAGCAGGGCAAGTAATGAAACAAATTTGTTACTTCGCTTTTGGAGGAGTAACGAGACATGAAGATGTCTCAGTGCTATCTGTTTGCACAACGAATAACCTCTGCAGGCAAAAGGAATGAAAAGATAAACAATCCATTGATAGCAAATTAAATTCATATTGTGCAAGCATTTAGCCCATTTACGCAGAAATAAAGTTTTCACCAGATATATGCTTGTATAAAACTATAAGCATCTAAACTCTTCTAGTTTTTTCAACTCGTAGTCCATATACTGATATAAACTTTTCTAACACATGGACTATTGCTGAAACTACAAAAAAGATCACAGATAAATGCCTTATTTTCTTGATAATCAGCACAGTTAACAATATGAAATCTGTAGTTAGTAGTGTGTATAATTGAAATTGAAGAGTAAGAATAAAATAGCAGATTATTCGGAAAATACTTTGCGACTTACTATGGGAGATATTTTTTAAGTAGAGCTTGCTTGCCCATTGATATTGATATAACTCAATGATCCTTTGAGCTTTAAATAGCATTTACAGGTAGAGAAACTTCTTTCTAAAACATCTGCGTACCCACTTTAATTTTCTGATCATGGTAAATTAATTACAGTTGGTAATTTTTCAGCATAAGAATAAAATTGAGATTACTAACCTATGATGAGCAAAACGCAAGGTCTAATGCAAGCACCTAACAAAACGTGTGTGTCGTATTCAAAATCATACACACTTTCCCGAAAGTATAGGATTCAACTTGAGAGTTACTGTTGGAGATGCTTCCGATCTTTCTCCTCTCGGGTAAACTTAACATTCTTCGAGATCTGGAAGTCACGCATGTAAGTGCCATATCCAGGCTACAACAGAGACATAAAATTGACAATCATATCACTAATTCATTATATGGTGTTGGTACCAAGGGGTAGGGAAGGAACAGGAGGAGATCGGAACCACCTGAATTTCAAGAAAAGCAAATAAATGACCCATTTTCATTGTTGGGTAAAATCTGCATTAGGTAGGCCAGGATTCTCAGTCGCAGATATAAAGGTTTGAAAATACATGTAAGATTTTATATAAGAAAGGTAAAAGAATAAATACATAAAGACTTCAGCAAGTCAATGCAAAACGTAAGAATCGTTGCATGGTCTAAAAACAAGTAAACAACCTAAGTTGGTAGTGATCATATAAGTCAGTATAAAAATTTCATAAAATAGTCCTCTCCAAGTAACCATGAGATCCAATCGAGAACATTAAATGATACCAGACGTTTAAAACACAAAAATGAATATTAACAAGGGTAACTATTGATCCAACAAGCACCAGAAGTTAAATCAGAAATGAATTACACACGGTAATGGTTGACAAATTTGTAAGAAATCATTTTTCTCCTTCAGCTCAACTACAGTGAAACCTTCTTAACAGAAACCCGATTGATTATACAACAATCCAGATATAAAGAGAAAAATCAGACCGACACTACGATGTAATTAAACTGAGTATAAGACGAACACACACAACAATTACAGAATCGTTCCATACCCAACCATACAATTCCATGGCCAATCAACTGAAGGCAAGATTTTTCAGCACTATAGCACTCAGAAACTCACTACACTAGAAGGAATAATGCCACTACAAAGATATATACTTGCACGCTGATACCCATTGACAACAGCTAAATGCCAGTGTCTCTGACCAAGCACATAGACTCATCATGCAAGATTCAATGGGGAAGGAAAATTTAGCTCGATCTCTGGCAATTAAGGTGATACCAATATCCTTACAGATACTACATTTACAATTACCACTTTTTCCAATTCCATTCATAATGCTAAAACGGACAATTTCAAATGTGCACTTTGGTTTATACTTGTGGAATACATTCTTTATGAAGGGATGAATTTTGTTCTTCCATAACTCGTTTCATATTCAACTAAAAACAACTCGACATCTGGCACTGGCAAACGAAAAAGTTGGAATTTGGTACTGTGTTAATCCTAAAACTGAAGAAAGTTCGTTAGTCAGTGACTTGTTCCAGAACCAAAAACCCAGAATTGTCTAACAAGCTTCACATGAATGTGAACCATCAATCCCCAGCAATATGATCATCTCTTATAAGTCGGGACTCTATTAATATTTATTGAGAAATATGATCATCTCTTATAAGTTGGGACTCTATTAATATTTATTGAGGAAAAAAAGTAGCATAGTAATTTACCTTGACATGATCGTTGATATTACAGAATCTGAATTGCTTGGCTCAGTGTTAAAATCTGATATACTGCAAAAATTACTTGCTATCTGAAAATGCAAAATTCAGAAGTCAAGTATAGTTTGATATCTATCCCAAAATAAATAAATATAGAAAAAGAAATAGTGGATGAAATGACACAAAACACTAGTGAACCTCGTTTGCTAGCTTTTGAAGTTCTTCAGAATCTCGCTCTGGAAACCACCCGCTTTGACAAGCACTCTACAGAACAAATCATTAGTTCAAAAAGGAGGTCTTTTCTCCAAATTTAAGGTCTTCGCATAAAGGTAAGATTTCATATTTCAGATAATTCCAAACATCTTAAGAAAAAACTGCATTAGAGATGGAAAAACTATGCATTCATATCATAAGGAATCAGTAAACTTGGTTGCACATTTAACATTCTTATTCCCAAACATACCTTTAAGGTGTCAATACATCCACGAAGGGGCAAAGATTTCCGTAACCCAATTTTAGTCATAGAGCAAGACAAACAATAAACTCAGCCTTGAAACTGTTTTATCATTCATGTATAAAGGGTTTAATTGAGTCATAAGCTCCTGAAGGATCTTTTTGCCGGTTATCTCCGTATATAGTTTCTATCATTCTGGCTTTTGATCATCTGTAAGCCATTCAAGGCATTCAACTCCGCAGTTATGTGGATTCAGTCATGCAGATTGCAGAATACATCTCTCATTGCCTTATAATTGTTACAATGCCATCTAGGTTTCCTACCAACATCATTGTAATAACTTTTTCAAAGGTTAGGATTACATCAAACTCATCTAGGTTTACCTCCATTAACTCATATCATCCACCTATTTGCAAACACTGAGATCTCACATCTAGTCATGACAACCTGCCCATCTTCTCAAGGCATATAAGACTAGAACCTTTGAAAGTATAAGGAATCTCAAGTCATTTTTTTGGGTTAATGCATTGAATGGTCAAGGTTATCTGCAAACTTGAGTATACTCAAGATAGTAGCCAATAGATCAAAAAAGAAAACACAAAAGGAGATAGAATTTGAGTTGACATTAATATATTCAAAGAGGAAAGCAGCATGCCAAAGAGTGAATATGTAGGATCATACAGGTAATTTGTTAGTTCAAATGGATTACCTTAACAGAAATCATCAGAACCATTACAGCTGCTTGCACCACAGCATCATTTTTACATTGGCAGACCTATAGGCATAAGATGATTGGAAAAGAATGATAAAAGGCATCTGATGATCCTTTTTAAGATTTATATAAGGCCAAACTATAAGCAGCACAAAAACAGCCAAAAGACAGGGAAAAAAAAAATAAGAGACGAAAGGGAAAATGCAAAACAAAATGTGGAAGGCAATGAAAGCATAACCAATTTATCTATAATTATAGGTAAACAGGTCACAAAGGTTATGCACACTTGTTGGTACATTTTATGATTTTATCCAAGGATCAGACAGCTTGGTCCAGCTCTCAGTTTTAGAGCATGTTCTAAGGAGCTTTACGTAGATTTTGATTTTTGAAAGTTGATTTTTTTGGGAGAATGTGTGGTCGGAATGTAAAGAAAGATTATTGGGAAGTGTGAAATAATTTTTTTTAATGGAGTATTAAAATTTGACTTGTTTACCAGCTTTTGATTTAAGATAAAGCTCCCTAGAACAAGCTCTAATTCAAAATGGAAGGCCATCAAGGCCTACCAAATATCTTTAGCTAGGATCTGTTTGGTGCAATATCATGCACACATCTACACCCCTAGCATCTGCAACAGCAAATTCATGTGTGACAATTCCCAAGTTCCTTCTTCCTCTGCCAGCAACATGATTTATGTGGGTCACTAGAGCCAATTCAAGGGAAATGAAGATATATGGGCTTCATGATAATGTAGCATGTCCTGATCACATAGTTTAAGCAGAATAAAAATAGCATGCTTCGACTTTCTTTATCCTATTTGGACCTTTTAAATCAGACTTCACTCAAGGCCTAGATCAGATTTTTCTATTGAATGTCTTAAGCTAATCGAAGTCTTGATGGTCTCACTAATAAGTTTCAACTCAAGCTCCTGTTTTTCCTTTTGGATTGATTATTGTCTGTTTCTTTAGGCGATTTTTTATTTCGTCCCACAATTTGTTGATTCTTAAAGTATGTTCTCCTTATGCTTCCTCTGTTGAGGAATGGAAGGGGGGGTTGGACAAAAGAAATAAAAGAAAAAACAAAAAGGAACTAAACTAGAGAAACACAATGAGGTGCAGATCAGAAAATGATGAAATTAAGTTTTCCAAAATCTTTTGCTCGAAAAAGAAAAGGAAGTTGTCCACTGCAAAGAACACAGAACAGACGAGTCTACAAAGGCAAATTGATCAGATCTACCAGCAAAAAATTATAGAGAGAGTTTCAAGTACCAAAAGACTATGAAAATATTATTATCGAAATACATTAGAAAACATAAGTTTCCTTAGCTTCAAGGTATGCATGTAATGAGCTAAGTGGAAAGATCAAGCTTGACTCAAGAAATCTACATTAGTATGTATAAAGCCTTCCTAAGAAAAGTTGTTACAACATTTTGTTCCCAGATTGAAATAGTAGAAAAGGAAACTAAATATTAAAACAGTGTTCGCTTGGATTTAAATATATATATATATATATATATATATATTAAAAACAGTGTTTTCTTGGCTTAAAGAATGTATAATAGAAATGACATTGTGACCGAATGCACTCAAAGAATACAGCACCCGCGTCAATGCTTTTTTACTACCTCCCCCAGTTCTTCAGGAAGTGAGACAGTAGCCAAGAGGTATGCATCCCAAGTTTTAAGAATTAAAGATTGGTAAATGCATTAAACAACAATCTGGATTGCCCAGAATCATGTATACCTACCAAATATAAGAATGAGTGTACAAGGAAACTTTCACCTGCTTTAAGAGTGAAGGCAAATCTTGTGCCCTGCTGGGAACCTCCTGGTTAGAAATGGAAAAATCAATGCCCCTGCATTTCAAAGATTAACCAATCAGTAAAACTATACAAGTCATTCCTTTGGAAGTGCTTGTGAGTATATGAAAGGAGAATGTGTATTTCAAGAAATATTTATAGTGTCATTCTTTAGATATACATACAACAAAATCAGTAAAAGTGTAAAGCTAGACAAGTCATTCCTTTGGAAATGCTTGTGAGTATGTGAAAGGAGAATGCATATTTCAAAGATAAAGAATCAGTAAACTTATACAAGTCATTCCTTTGGAAATGCTTGTTAGTATATGAAAGGAGAATGTGTATTTCAAGAAACATTTACAATGTCGTTCCTTAGATATACATGCAACAAAATGCAGCATTAAAAAAATGGGAATATGGGTATGACCACCTGATGCTAAGGAAAAGTAATGGAGTAAAATTCTCTTTTCTAATTGCATGAAGTAAAGAATGTTAAAAGATACATACAATTGTAACATGGTATAGCAGAATCTTAGAAAATCAATTTTCGTCAGGGAGATGAGTTGCCAAAAGTGTGTGTTCTAGAAAATGTAAGGTGTAAGGCGTGAAAAAGCATCAACCTCAAGCTTCAAGATTGGCGAGCTTAAGCGTGCCTCCCTCACTCCCTCACACATTTTTAGTCAATCTAAAATCATTTGATATTTGAAATAATGTATGACAAATAGGCAAAAACATCTAAGATTATGAATGTGTTTACTTATTAATTTCTGTTTCAATTTCATAATACAATTTTTATGTTTTCCTTGTGCAACTTGTGCAGTTAGTTCAATTCTTGATCCCTCGTTTCTCTTATTTGTTTCTATTATAGTTCTGTATGCCAAATCCTAGTTGATGTCGCACAATGAGCTAGTGTAGCCAAAGAAAAAGGCTTTATGCAAAGAGCTATCTTAAAAATAAACTATTTTTAAACTTTGTTATTTTACGTTCGACCTTTTGCCCACATGTAACAGTATTCCTTGACATTATTTTTATAGAACCTTTCCATTTCTTAATAATTAACTAAGGGCTTGTTCTTTGGAGCTTTATCCAGAGTAAAAAAACTTATCAAGTCAATACCAACCACATATTCTCCACAAAAAATAAATTTTCACACTTCCCAAAAATCTTTCCTTACATTCCCACCACACATTCTTCTATAAATCAAACTCTTTTTTCTCATAAAGCTTACAAGAACAAGCTCTAAATAGGAAATAGATTCGTTTACTTTGATTTTTAGCTTGGATTCAACATTTTTCTGCAGCTTTACATTAGCACCATTATCATATCTTCATCCATCACTGTTTGAGATAGCTCCTTTCCAAAGTAACTCTTCTTCACCAATTTCAAAAGAAAATAATTTGACTTCTATTGCTCCACCAAACAATAAAAAGAACAAACTAATAAATATAAAGAGGCTACAAGGATACTTTCAGCTATTCCGTTCAATGTATTGGTATAGTACAAATCCAGAATTCAGAACATAGCACTCAAAACACATTAAGTTTGGTCTATATCTCACTCTTCTACCATGTTCTACTGAGATGGGATCATGGGATACCTCTTTAACGTCAGTCGTTTAATGGCAAAATGCAATTGATGAGCAAATATCTGATACTAACCTACAAGAGAGTTTGAGGGGTATTATAATTTTGCTTCCTAGGACACCCAAAACCTAGTCAGAATTAGTTTCACACCTATCAATCCTAATGTAACAATTTTCTCATGGCAAGCATATATACCACGCTTGACGCTAAAAGTTACCCTTCTTAGTAATTTACATTGGGGAGGAGGAAATAAAAGGACATCATCTCCTTTATCGATGATGTGAGCACTTATGGAACCCAGGATTTAATTTATCAACAAACACACATGCACAATCAACAGGAAGAAAGATGAAACTGTAGAGTTTTCATATGCACCCCAAAAAAAAAAGGGACAAAAAGGGAAAAAAGAACGAACTACACTAAAAAAATGGAGACTCAACCTACCCACATATATAAAATAATAAAAATGAAATTAAAGAGTAAAGACCTGGAAAGCATGAGGCACAACTCAAAAATCCGGCTAGTTAGACTGTTGCTGGTAGAAATGAGATCCTTCATTTCAACCATGATTTTTTCATATGGGTAAGACATCTTAATTTTAGTTATCAACAGAAGCGCAACCAAACAGGAAATTACTATAGATGAGAAAAGTTGAGCAAATGAGAGGGTGAGAAAATAGAGAAGAGGATGCAACAGCCGAGTGAAACAGATCTGCGGGTATAATGGCAGTATATTTTGATGCTCGATTATCGGTATATGTATGGGATCTGTGTTGAGTCCTTCAATTCACAAGTAAACACAGCGCGTCCCCTTAGAGAAGATAATGCAAAAAGGAGACAAGAGAGGAAAGGAAGAGGCCTAGGAAGGAAAGAAATTATAAATAATTCCTGTACTTTGTTCAATTTTGTTTCAGAGGTAACAAGAAAACTTGTTTCTTTAGGGTTTAAACAGGCCTAAATGGGGTTAGGGTTTAAACAAGCCCAAATATGGTGCCAAAAACAATTATAAAAAAATAAAATAAAATAGCTCAAAAACAAAAGAAAACACTTCATATTTTAGCTTAATTGTTCCTCAATTTTAGGTGCAGCGTCATGAAATTTCTAAAACAATCCCCTGAGAATGCTAGAAGTCTAGATTGAAGGCTACAAGTGAAAGACTCAATTGACATATCAACTATGCAGCCACAGAAAAAGACCAAGAATCAAGTTTAAAGACGAAGGAAAACTGAAGAATACTGTTCTTGGAGGAGATTTATAAGAGATCAATCAACAACCAGAGGGCCCTTGGCACCAATGCTACAGCTGGCAGGCAGAAGCTCACCTCTGTGATACAAAAAGAAATAAATGCAACAAGAAAAATGGAAACAAAGAAATAAATGCAAGAGAAAAATCGAATATGGGCCAATTATAATGGCCATGGTTCTACTGGATCAGATGTTAAATAAAGACTACAGAGGGCTGATTTTGGGGAAGAAAAATTATAATCACCCTCTAAAAGAGCTTGTCTTTTCAGAACTTAATCCTTTATATTCTTTATTGATCCTCATATTTGCATACCTATAGAGGGAAAATACAAAAGAAGAGCCTGGGCTTCAAGGGGGTGTTCACCTTAAAGTAGAAGGCAAATGGCACGTTAAAGTATATAGTGCTAGATTTGTTGCCAAATTCCATATGCAGACATACTGTATAGACTATCAAGAGACGAGACATCTATGCTCTCACGGAGAAGAAAACACCATTTAAGTGTTCTTTTCTTCTCTTCCAATGTAGATTGTCTAGCACGGAGAGCTAGAACGGAAGGTTTATATTGAACTTCCACTGGGTACCGAATGAATTCTGATCGAAAGATCTACAGAACGAAAAATGCTCTGCATAGCCTAAAACAGTATCACAGAGCATGTAATTTTTTGCCAATTTAATTGTAAAGTTGATATATCCATTCTCCGTAGCCAAGAGGATGATACATTGTTCATAAACTGAACAATGGAGTGCGACTGCATTTATTATTTCATTGATGGCATTATAGGGTCAGGAAATGTAATAGAGGAGATAGAAAACGATGAAGGGTCCTCTTGTAACTGAATTTGAGATTAAGAACATGGGAAGACTAAATACTTCTTAGAGAATTGAAGTTAGTCCCCAAAGGACATCTTTATTTCATGATAGAAGTATATTTGAACCTTCTGAGATGGAATAGATACTACAACTTAAGGGAACTAAAAATGGTGAGAGACGAAGGATGAACGTGCCTGATGAGGAAATGCATTAAATACTAGTTGCAAACTGATGAAACTATCCCATATTAGACATATACAAAGAATGTTGTTGACAAATTTACTCAGGATCCTCAAGAGATAAACATAAATGCAGTCTACAGAATCCTTAGATGCCCAAAGGCAACCCGAGGGAGAGGAAACTATCTTCCAAACATAATGAGAAACTTGACTTAGAGTCCCATGTAGATGTTAGTTAGGTTTGCTCTGTTGTTGATAGAAGATGATCTTCTGGTTATTTTACCAGCTTGAGGAAAAACCTAGTTACATTAGGAAGAAACAATTTGTCGTGGCATGGCCAAGTGAAGAGACAGAATTCAAATCCATAGCTCACAGAACTTGTTGGCTGCCCTGGTTGAAAATCTTTCTTTTAGACTCAAAGATCAAAACAGAAGGACCAACGAGATGCACTTTGGTTGCAAGTAAACAATTAGCATGCACAAAATCCAATAAAACATGACTGTATACATGAAAATTTCAAAACTTTATCAAGGACAATATAGACAAGGAGTTGGTACACATATCCCATACTCCTTTCAAGTGTTAACTGACATGCATATTGGTAAAAGAACTACTGGTCAACATTTACAAGAAGACTCAAGCAAATTGGGAGGGGCAAACACCCAAGATCCAACCTGGACGGGAGTCTTGAAGAATGGCGGCTTAGAAGGAGAGATATCCCAAGATAGAAAGATATTTATTTCCTGTGCTAATTTTGTATATTCATATTTAGCATTCTTCACTATTTTTTGCCTAGATCTAAAATAACCTAAAACATAAAATATTTTGTTTCTTTTTTCTTTTTACAATTACACCAGTTATATGAATCACTAAATCTAAGTCTGAATTTTATTGCAAAAATCATCAATAAAAAGTAAACTTTTCTTCAGATGAAAGATGCAATAAAACCTTAACCACCACTTTATCAATCTAGAAGGGTAAAATAACAAATTAGATGTCATAAAGTAACTGATCTAAAGAGCACTTCAGAGTTCAGAATATAATGACTGTTGTCCAATTCAGCAATTCAACCTAGAAGGGTAAAATAACAAATTAGATGTCATAAAAACTGATCTAAAGAGCACTTCAGAGTGCAGAATATAATGACTGTTGTCCAATTCAGCAATTCAACTGCAATAAACAATTTTAGGCCCAATTACCATAATGAACAACCGTACCACATAACAGAAACTAATCAAGGGTATACTATTTTGAGAACTTTCAACACTTTCGCAACCAATAAACCTGCCAGTGGAGATATACAAAGCCGTAAGATGGCTAGTCAATATGAAATAAAGTTAAAGGCAATAGCGGATGCAGACATTCCATGGTGTATTAAAAGGCACATTTACCATAATAGAGCAAAGAGAATTCTTGTAGCCAAGCTTTATAAACAGATAAATTATATTCCATTTAGATAAATGTATGTTGAATCTTTTGTACGTTGTCAGAATGCGCAAAACTACAAAAAATTGTAGTGTTACACCATACCGTTTAGTTGGCTGTTTACACACTCAATACCGTAAATCTTATTATTACCACCCTCCCCAAAAAAAAAATAAAGACGCTTCTTCCGATCTCCACAAAAACACCCGAAAAGGTGGGGGTGAAGAAAAGGGAAAGAAATAGAACAAGAAGAAACTGGAAGGCGAAAAAACTAAATGGTAAGCAAAGATATGCTCAAATCAATTCTACAAAGTCTTGACTATTTCCAGTTCAACATAAAATAAAAAAAGATTAAATTTTGAGGCACAGAGGAAAGAAAAAAAGCAGCCAAGCACTTTTTCGGAGTTCCATTTTATACCCAAAAACAAAAATTGAGCAAGATAAATTTACATCTTAAGTGGGTAGATGGCGAGAGAAAGGCAAAGATTGACAAACTCAACAGCGTCGTTTTTGGGGGCAGTTCGGACGTGAATAGCTAAACGATCAGCCACAGCGGAGATGCGAAAGGAATTTACGTGTGAGAAGTTTAAGGCATTGTTTGTTGCTAATTTTCCACCGCCGCCGTTCGTTTGAGTTCCGACCACCGGCGTCGGTGTCACCTCTGTCATTCTAACAGTATCGTTTCCCCCCGCAGATACCCAGTTTTTCTCTCTTTGCTTTTCCTTTTTCCTTTTTTTCCCCCCTTTCTTTTTTATCTTTTACCCTTCGAAAGAGACGGTGGACTTTATTGAGTTTCGGATGGGGGAAAAGAAAAGAATTTTTCAGATTTTAGATTAGATTAGAAAATTCTATTTGTAAAAAACAGTTTTACAATTTTGTTTTTAAAGGGGATTTTGTAGAGACTAATCGAGAAATTTCGAATAGAAAATTATAACATATATATATATATATGAATAATGCTATGTAGCACCAGTAGTGCTTTGTGTTGGGTTTGTTACCAAAAATAATCCAAAGTTGAAAAAGAAAAGGAAAGGGAAAGAAGAAGAATCCTAGGAAGAAAATGAATCCAAATCATAGAAGGATTGTCTTATCTTCTAAGGAAACGAAGCCTATAAATAGAGATGTTTTCTTCTTCTTTTGTGCACAAGTAGTACAAGTGAGTTGAGAGAAAAATTAGTGAGTCTAGCACCTTAAAGAGTTTTCTTGTAACTCTTTGTGGTTTGTTCGAAGAGTAGAAAATTAGGTGTGGTAAAACTCGAGGCGATTTTCTCGGTGTCACTTAGGTCGGATCAGAGAGTCTTGTGAAGAAAAATAGTAGCCTAGCGTCTTGAGATTTCTTTAATTCTTCGCGGGTTAGGCAAAGGGTAAAAATTGGTAGATGTGGTAAAGTTTGGTATATTTTTCTTGTTGTACTTGGGGGATGGGTTTTGGCGAGTGAAAATTCTGTATGGTTGTAGCTACTTTAATCATATAGTGGAAAGTTTTAACAGTCCGCTAAATTTATCTTCGTTCTATTTTATTTTTCCTTGTCTGAATTAAATTCCTTGAACAGCGGTCCTGCGGGCGTAATCGATGAATTTACCTTAATTCCTAATAGTGGTATCAGAGCGTCAGGTTTTGTTCGAAGTGGAGCATAGGAAAAAATAGCGTACGGAGTGGTGAGAATCAAGTTTGACTTGTGGTTAGAACAAGTCTGGAATTTAGTTATTCTGATTGGGCAATTTAAAGCTTTCAAAGGAAAATCTTCTCCTTGTTCTAACAAAGTTATTGGAATCAGTATGAGCGATAGTGATTGGGAAGATTTATATTTAAAGACTGGAACCAGGATGTGTCTCCATTTAACCAGAAATGTTCTTGTAAATATTTATAGAATATTTGCTGTGAAGAAACTATGGCGTCAATTTGGAGAGGTGGATCCGACAAGGGGTTCTTCAAATTTGTTGCACCTGGAAAAATTATTTAATTCTTTGCGAGTTTTTGCAGATACAAAAATTCTCAATGTGATCGTCTGGGGACTGGTGGTTGTTGCAACTTGTTGGTGTTGTAGACTAGCTGATCACGTGAGAAAACATTGTCCAGGTGGAGCAGGTTCGGCTACTGTTCGGATTTGGACAATTCAACTCTCTTGGTGTGAGGGCGGTGGATATGTGCGATAAAGTATGTGAGTACATCTCCATGGCGTGTCGCTAGAAGCCATGGTAAAGGATGTGTGTTACTTCTAATGGCTATATTTACACATGGCATTGGTTGGCGGTGATGCAAGGTGTGTGTTTGTAGTAATGGCGATGACTGATGAGCTCTCTGGAAAGCCAACAAGAGAGTTGCACCACAAATATCAGCACGTTTATTTCGACATTGAGCCGATGAAATGCTTGAAATTTGTTGTTAATTCTAAGTGATTATATTCATGTGGTAGAGTATGGGACTGTCAAAGTATCAAAGGCTTGCTTAGTAATTTCTCAAGTATTGTGTACAAGACTGGAGAAGATGAAGATCTTTGTTTATTTTGGTAAGGTGGAGATTGTTGGGTTTGTTGCCAAAAATAATTCAAAGTTGAAAAGGAAAAGGAAAGGGAAAGAAGAAGAATCCTAGGAGGAAAAGGAATCCAAATCATAGAAGGATTGTCTTGTCTTCCAAGGAAACAAAGCCTATAAATAGAGATGTTTTCTTCTTTTTTTATGCACAAGTAGTACAAGTGAGTTGAGAGAAAAATTAGTGAGTCTAGCACCTTGAAGAGTTTTCTTGTAACTCTTTGTGGTTTGTTCGAATAGTAGAAAATTAGGTGTGGTAAAACTCGATGCGATTTTCTAGGTGTCACTTGGGTCGGGTCAGAGAGTCTTGTGAAAAAAAATAGTAGCATAGCATCTTGAGATTTTTTTAATTCTTCGCGGGTTAGGCAAATGGTAGAAATTGGTAGATGTAGTAAAACTTGGTATATTTTTCTTGTTGTACTTGGGGAATGAGTTTTGGCGAGTGAAAATTCTGTATGGTTGTATCGACTTTAATCATATAGTGAAAAGTTTTAACAGTCCGTTAAATTTGTCTTCATTCTATTTTATTTTTCTTTATCTCAATTAAATTCCTTAAACAACGGTCCTGCGAGCGTAATCAGGGGATTTACCTTAATTCCCAACACTTTGCACCAATCTAGGTGGCATCCAATGTTTCATTAAATGATAAGTGGAATTAAATAAATATATAAATGATCCACTTAATTCAACTTATCATTAAGTGCCATCTTGATATGGTGTCAAGCACCAATAGTGTTAAATAGCATTACTCTATATATATATATATTAAAGGAAAAAGAAAAAATGACAGAAGATTTTGAAAGCGAATGGAAAGTCATATATTCTTGTTTGTTTGATAATTACCGTTGGTAGATGAGAGAGAACATTTAACTCATGCCAAAATAAACTTCTAACATTTACTTTGGAGTGGAATTGAAATTAATTTAGAAATTTAAAGTGGAGTTTTAAAATAAGTGAAAATTTAAACTTGGTTAATTTAGAAACGTCTAACAAAGCACTTTGAGAAAGAATTGTGTAGTGCGGCGAAAGGTTTCTTGGCACTATTTTATTTGACTACAATAAACTTGCATTAAAACATTATTAAACAGGATTTCACAAGAGAGCATATTTCCACTTTGCAACATTTGTATCATCTTCTTCTTCGACATAAAAGGATTTGTTCCATTGAAAAACATACAAAACAACTTGCAAAACTCTTTTAAAGACATTTCGGCACTTATATACTCTTATTTAGAACATGTAAATTATGTTTTGTAAATTTATTATTGACTACATATTCTTTTTTAAAACTTTATTTTGAGTATTTATTCTTTTTTAAAACTTATTTTGAGTATTTTTTTTATCTTCCATTTTCAAAAAAAATAAATAAATAAAACAACTTTTTTAGCAAGAATTTTCCCACACAAAGAGCTTAATAATGTATTTTTGTCTCGCAGGGGTTATAAGGAAATTTTATTTCTCTAAAATAATAATGAATGAAAAATGTTAACAAAAGCGCATCCATTAAATTGGGGATGTAGCTCAGATGGTAGAGCGCTCGCTTAGCATGCGAGAGGTACGGGGATCGATACCCCGCATCTCCATTTTAGTCATTTTCCTGTTTCATGGCGAGGTACAGAAGTCTTATTTTGTTTCCAAATCAGTCCTTCATTTTTATCGATACCCGGCATCTCCAGTTGACCACTTTAGCCATTTTCCTTTTTCCTGGTGAGGTACAGAAGTCTTATTTTGTTTCCAGATCAGTCCCTGATTTTTTGAAATATTACATTTACGCCTTAAAGCAGAAATCTGGACATTCTTCCAACTTGTCTCTCTAGTTTGTTCCTTCCCCCTATTTCCAGCTTCAATAGCAGAGTGGAAGAAAGTAATAATTAACTAATTATTTTGGGTTTTTACTCTCAAAGCCATCAATCTTCTGAAATCTGGTTATTATAAGTAAACATCAAATCAAGAAAGAAGAGTGGAAGAAAGTAATAATTAACTAATTATTTTGGGTTTTTACTCTCAAAGCCATCAATCTTCTGAAATCTGGTTATTATAAGTAAACATCAAATCAAGAAAGAAGAGTGGAAGAAAGTAATAATTAACTAATTATTTTGGGTTTTTACTCTCAAAGCCATCAATCTTCTGAAATCTGGTTATTATAAGTAAACATCAAATCAAGAAAGAAGAGTGGAAGAAAGTAATAATTAACTAATTATTTTGGGTTTTTACTCTCAAAGCCATCAATCTTCTGAAATCTGGTTATTATAAGTAAACATCAAATCAAGAAAGAAGAGTGGAAGAAAGTAATAATTAACTAATTATTTTGGGTTTTTACTCTCAAAGCCATCAATCTTCTGAAATCTGGTTATTATAAGTAAACATCAAATCAAGAAAGAAGAGTGGAAGAAAGTAATAATTAACTAATTATTTTGGGTTTTTACTCTCAAAGCCATCAATCTTCTGAAATCTGGTTATTATAAGTAAACATCAAATCAAGAAAGAAGAGTGGAAGAAAGTAATAATTAACTAATTATTTTGGGTTTTTACTCTCAAAGCCATCAATCTTCTGAAATCTGGTTATTATAAGTAAACATCAAATCAAGAAAGAAGAGAAGCTAATGTGACTTGTGCATTCAAGAAGATATATCAAGAAAACATTTGATCAAGCAATAATACAATAGCCATAGCAAATCTAGAATCGAAACCAGGACATACAATCAAAAGAAAAACTTCTAAACCAAAAGATACACCTCCATTTATGGCCTCCTTCTTCTTGATCTCAGCCACCACCCTTCTTGAATCATCTAATACTCTGCAGGATCGATTCGTGTATGAACCTTCAATCATGTATCCATACCTGTTATCTGAGGTTCCACCATAGACATATGCAATAACATTTTGATTTGTTTGCATGATTTGAAGGTTTTTCCTCATGCTGTAAATATGTTTCCTTGTCTTTATGTTTCCAAGTATTTCTCCTTCGAAGATTAGCCATTCGTCAACTAGCCCGAGTTTCTGTTGATACAATCACATCAGATAACGAGAAATTTACATACTTCATATTTGCTTAAACTTTTAGATGAGATGGTTACCTTGCGTTTACAGATGGTGAAAATGGGATTTCCAGAGCCATCCATGAGGATGATTTTAGCAGGGTGTCCGGTGTAATTATCAACTCTATAGAGTAAGCTGCCATTACAGCCGATCACGGTGAAACCTTTGCAGCTGAAGAGAAGTGATTTTCTCCAAACTGTTAGTGATGTGCAGCATGTTTCGTCAGTATTCTTCTTGCTATGATCTTGTCCTTCATCAGGGGATTGTTTTAGTTTCCCAGATGTAGATTTCAAGAAAAGAAGCATTATTTTTTAAGTTTGTGACACTTTTTTCTTGATCTTTTTAATATAAATGAAGGGATTATAGAGATATTTATAGGGCAGTAATCTAGACCGACAAGAAGGTATCAAATCTGCTGTTAATATATTCAAAATATATTCAAAGAAGATGCACAGTACTACTACCTAATTTTGTTGCTGGTTTCTAGAGCCTGCCGGTCATTTTCACTGCATATAACACAAATATTAACGTGACGAACCGCTCAAATTTGAGAAAAAATCAGTGACATTTAAGAGAAGTTTTCTACTACATGAAATTTACTTCTACCATCAGACAAACTTTTTTACACTTCAAACCCCCAAATACACAAGTTAGACTTAAAAAAGGGCAAGTTTATGCTTCTATCTTAATTATTCAGTCAATTATATTCAATTTCAAATCCTTGTATAAGAAAGCACCACGTGTTTTTTATGATATTCGCAAATCTCATTTGTTGGTTTTATTATATTGTGAGAGTTAGGTACTAAATTATGTACCCAATTTCTTGGGAATAGACTCGAGAAAGAGGTTGAAAAGGGAGATAAAAAATTGCAAATGAAGGTGAAGTCCAAGAAAATGTGGCGTTGCTATTTCTGTTAGTCAAATTTCCTCAGTTTAAAGCCAAATGGAGAATGATTGGATCTATGATGACCATGAAAAATAAAATGACAGTAGAATATGAACTTGATTAATCCTATTGATTTTTATACATGGAGAAAGTATTGTATGGATAGTGAGTCAGAAAAGTCACATTTAGGAATTAATCCGAGATAGTTCGTTTAATCATTTTTTAGATGGACGAGATTCGTTTAAATATTTTTTAGATGGACATTCTTTTATATTTTGTATTTTTCACAAAAAGATCATTTTACAGTGTAATATTAAAATCTAGCACGTTATCTTTCTAGAGATGATCCCATGAATTATTCTATGCAGAAAGACATTGGTTTTGCTTTAATCAAACTACTTGAAGAGGAAAAAAATGCACAAGTAGTCAAAGAAGAATAAAATTCTAATGAAATTTGCAGTTCCCCGTTCAATTGTTCCACGTCTCATGTTGGGGGCTAAACATTAATTTAGTCTTAATTAACGATCTAAGTATTAGTTTATTTTTCTGCCTTCGACGTGGGAACATACAGGCTTTGCATAATCTGACGTACAAAATATATAATTAAAAAATTCCCAACAAAATCTTTATTTTCCATATTAGTCAATCGAGAATCCGAAACAAGACAAATTAATTAGCTGTAAAAATTTGAACAAAATCTCGAAACAACTGGTAAAGCACGTGCACAGTTTCCTAAGGCTGATTTTGCCTATATTTGATTAACTTAATTAATTAATTATTTTTGGGTTTGCTTTTAGGTTATCTAGTCATATAGCTGTTACATAAACCGACCAGTTTGAATTTTAGTTTGTCGACTTGAAGAATTACTTCTAGGTAAAATTTCATATTAGTTGAACAAGAAAATACTGATATATAGCATAAATTCCATTATTATTTTTATTTTATATATTGGACTAATCACTTAACGATTTTATCTTTAGCAACACTAGTTTTGAAAATTAATCACATATCTGCTTATATGATCGAGTATACCAATGTTTAATAAGAGAAGAACATCTCATAATTAACATTAACTAATTTAATCCTATTAAGCAATTATTATGTGAGCCATCTTAAGGTGGTGAGAAAAATGTAATGTCTTCCCATGAGATGGTTGCATTACGTAATATTATAGAGTGTCCCATTCTAAAAAGGAAATGAAGATGAAATACAAGAATTAAACGTCTATTATTATACTTTCCGTTTTAAATATATTATTGCGTTATTCATATCATAGTTCTCATAAGCTAGCATAACTAGACCAAGTAGATCAAATTTAAGAAAAATACTCAATTCCTATATGCTTATGCGTCGTGCTAAATTCAACAACTTCCTTGTATCTAACACTAGAAGAAATGTGTCCCAAGATATATTTCAGGGTCCAAGACAATAATGTAAGGCAAGCCAATCAATGAATCACATATTCCAAAGTTTTATTGGCAATTGGACTTTAATGTCACAAATTAAATTTGATGACTTCAAAATAGTACTACATCTATCCTCTCAAGTTTTGCCATTTGACCGGGGAACATGCATACTTTTCAATTTTCTTCAACCGAAAATAATACTCTACCCATATCAAAAAGATATTTTTTTTTTATTTGTCTCAAATTATATTCATCTTTTCTAAATTATTTTTTAGTTTTCTAATATACATTCATTTATAGCGCATTGTAACCAACAACAAATAATAATTAAAGTGAAATATTAAATAAATCAAAAGGTATATTAGGAAATATATTGTTATATTATACATTTCCAATAACATTAATAAATGATATTTTCTTAATCTATATAAAAAATAAAAGGTGAATATCTTTTTGGGATGGATAGAGTATTTATTTTAAGTCTTTTTCCGAGTATAGATTTGATTCATTCAACTAAGGTTGTCATTCATTTTTATTTAAACATGATTGATCTTTTATTATAGAACAAAGTTTTCACTATAGATCATAAGATAACATAAAATCGAATAGAAGGAGAATAAAGTTTGAGAGAGGATCTATACTGTTTTTATATATAATCTCAACTATTATAATCTCGTTATCATTTTTCTATTTGTGAATATCTATTTTTACAATACCTTTTAATAACTAATTTCGTTTGGAAATGCGTAAAGATTCCTACAATCTTATCCCAAATTCTGTCATGCTAAACTCCAAAAAAGAAAAAAAAAACAAAGAATCTAAGGTAATTTTCCAATTGACGTTTGATTTATGCTGGAACGGTGCATGAACACATAGAATTCTTAGATGATTAAATTAAATTTTTTAAGGGTTTAAATATAATGACATGATTCCCTCAATCATCCTGCATGGAACTACAAAAATGACACTTCAAAAGAGCAACTTCCTATAGTAATAATTACTAATTAATTTGTGATGCTGATTTTGCTTCCTTATGTGAAGCAAATATTCAATTTTAAGGCTACAAATAAAACCATAAATTTTGAAGTTATTATATATGTTAATACGTTTACTTGTTCCATCTCAAGTTGTTGTGGGAAGGTATGGTGTAAGAATTATATCACATGATGTCGTTGCTTGTGTGTAACTCGTAAGTCATTAATTCTCAACACAACCCCTCCTTTCTCCGGAAAGATCGAACCACAATAAGACAATCTTGGACGGTTTGGATCACCATATTTCTAATTGGGTTATTTTCGCAAGGTGAGGCTTTTTTTTTTTTTAATTGAAATAGCTGAGCTCGTTTTGTGCTTCCCCGTATAATATACTGTTAAATTATAATTTAATAAAATAAAATTTTGGGTTCTGTTGATAAAAATCCCTTTTGTTGATAAGGGGTTTGAAAAATATCTAGTTTTTAAAACTATTTGTTTGTGAAAATACCCTTTTCAATTGTAAAACCAATGTTTACAAAATTCAATTATTATTATTATTTCTATTAAATTCATTTTAATAATTCATTTTGCTGCCCCGTTGTCATCACGTAATAAAATCAACCAATCGTTAATATTTATGATGATCGTAAAAAAGAACCACCACCCGCCTCATCTTGGTAAAAATAGCTACCTGCACTACTGTCGCTGACGCTTTAATACACGGTAACAATCCTCGCGAATACATTACAAATTGGGAAAAGTCATGGTAAAGCACCAGGAAAAAAACAAAGTAAAAACAACATTGTAGCGAATGCCCAAAAAAATGAAAAAAGCAATGGTAACAAAGGGGCAAAAAAGAAGATTATTGTGGTAACAATCCACCTGTGTGTGGTAACAAGTTAAAAATAAAAATGAAAAAGGAAAAAAAAAAAGAAAAGTCGTTCAAATGAAGAATCGAAAACCAGAAAACAACCATCAAACGGGAAAGTGATAAAAAAATCACTAAAACATCAATGAAAATGGTAACAAACAACCAAAAATAATCAAAAGGAAAACCGGGAAAAAGAAGTGCCACCTACCAGAAAATGGTGGTAACACATAGGAGAGTGGAAAGTGGTAACATAAATAACAAAAGAACTCAGTAAACATTTTAAAACGGTAACAAAATATTGGTTCCACAGGTAATAAAAAAATAATAAATAAAAAATAAAAAACGGAAAGTGCATATCACCCAAACCATGAAAATTCACTCAAATGTGCATCCAACGACCTCGAGTTCATAATTGGTTGCCAAAAACACTACCAGACTTTTTTTAATATACATATAAATATGAACAAATTAAAAAAAAAAAAAAACTGAAAAGAACGGCCGCCGCAGCAGCATCTGTTGTTGTGCAAACCGCCTGGAGGAGGCGAAGCCTCCTTGCTTTGATTAATCGGCGAAGATGGTAGCGGCTCCTCTCTCTTATTCATCGACGAAGATGGTGGAGGTGGGCGGATTATTTTTATTTTATCTGCAATATAAGGGATGGGAGACGGATGGTGGCGGTGGACCAGTGGTGACGGAAGTAAAGGTGGTGGTGCTGGTGGCGGCTCATTAAACCCTATGTTTTTGTGAGCTGAAATATCTATATAATATATATAGATAGATTAAATTTGAAAATGTTCAAACACCTCCCGAATATTTCATTATAAAACTTTCTACTCCATGTGACATGTATTGATACACGCAGAATGAATTTTATATGCACGTGAAATGCATCAATTCATGCTATATTGGATAAAAGGTTTTATAATAAAACCTCTAAAAAATACTTGAACATTACTGAGATTGAATAATAGTAATAATATAATTATTATAAAAAACATAAAAATAAATAAAAATGGGGTATATTTAGAATGTATAAGGGTAAATTTACAATTAATTTTATTTTAAAAGGTATAATTTAAGACCGGATTAAAAAAAGGCAGTCTATTGTCTAATTTTCCCTAAAATTTTTGTCCGTAGTCCATGCATTTTATGGGCTTACGAAGCCCATTAAAGTCCCAAATATTGCAGCCCACTTATGTCCCAAATAAAGCTCAAACTTAAGAGAGAAGTTAGGGCCTCTCTTCATAAATCAGCCCAAAGTTTTATGACTCCCAACTGGGAATGGAAAAGATCGAATTCTCAATTTTCTTTTTCTTTTTTTGAAACTACAATTACAAATTGTATTATAGAAGTACAAGTGCGCATAGGAGGGAATTGAACCTAGGAATTAGTCTTCTAATCAAACGGGCTAAGACCTCATTGACCTCAATTGTTGTTCTTACTCAAATTTTTGTTTTTCATTACTCGTATAGTGATTTTAAACATAAAAAAAAAATTATAAAGAAAGACCTCATTCATTCTAACAAATAAATAAATTTACAAGTTTTTCAGCGTACAACTTTATATTTTTGAAATTTTGCATCGAATTTTTAGATAAATATTTGAAAATGGAAATCTTAAGTTGCAAATGTCAATAATTCACTTTTGATTCGAATTGTGATACAGTCATTAAATGCTCAAATTTTCATATCGGAAATCTAAGTTCGAATTACATCTATCCCTCTCCTATCTCCCCCTTATTAAAGAAAAATATATATATTAAAAAAGTCAATAATTCACTTAATTTGGATCCCCAAGTTTACAAAATGGAACCAAAACTATAATTACTACCAACAAACGAAAATCTACTTTTTTAATTATTAGTCATAATAATTAGCTTAATAAGACCATTTTCCGCTAATTTCATGATAAGTTGTATATTCGTGGATCTTTTCTAAAAGCATTATGGAATTGAAGTTTGAACCCATGACTTTGTGTATTAATTAATGAATTAATAATAATAAAATAATTCCACTACAGTCAACACATGTTGTCTACCATTTTAGAATATGAGGAGTTGCAATAACCACATGTCTTTATTATATATAATATATACTAACTAATCTCATTAAATTCAAGTCAAAAAAAGAAAAATATAATCTTATTAAACTTTTAATTAGGCCACCAAAGTGAAAAAGGAAAGCAATGACATGTACTTATTTTGACAGTCTTTTTATTTATATAAAATAAAATAAAACTATTCCTTATCAGTAAAATCTAGAATTACTTTTTGTGCCAATGAGGCCTTAATCCTAAGATTTAAAGCTCTCAGGTTCAATTCCCACTGTATATGGAGATTTGTCGATATTTTATTGTAGTTGTAGTCTATTGTATATGGATTTATATAGTTGATTTATTTGCGTTGTGTTTCAATAGAACATATATATACACACACACTTATACTACTACAATACATATTGTAATTGTATTTAAAAAAAGAAAGAATTGTTTTAAGTGTTATTTTATCTTCTTTTTTTTTTTGAAGTGGTGTTATTTTATATCTGAATTGGTTAACTTCATTAGCAATTGATTGACTTTGCCTTGATATTTGATTGGGTTTATATTGTATTAATTAGATCATTTTGCTGCTTTATTAATGTGTAAAAAGTGAAAACTATTTTTATGTATAGTCATATGCCACTACATGATGTCATATAAATAGTGCTAAATCGGACTCCATTATTATTGCTTGTAAATTAAAGACAACTTAAACATAGGTTTTGGACTATACAAACATGATGGGTAATTGGCACAAAAGGTCCCTACGCTTTCGGTGTTATTGTGTAAATTGTCCTTATGTTTGATTTTTTAGTAATTTCCTCCCCACCTTCATATTTTCTTCGTAGAAATCACCCCTAATGCCCATTTGGGTTTAGTTTTTTTCAATTACAAAAGGGTATTTTTGTCTATCTACCGTCAAAGTTAAAAAAAAGAAACCCAAATAAGTATCTAAAATTAGTTAGCGTTATTGGAAAAAATAGTTGTCTTTAATTTTTTTCAATAATTAAATTATTTTAATTGGTTTGGAACGACAATAATTATTTTGGGAATTCATTTGCAATTTTTTTTTTTTAGATTTTTGAGCTATGACGGGACGAAAATACCCTTTTGAAAATGAAGACAGATACACATAAGGATGAATTTTGCAAGAAGAATATGAAGGTGGGGATGAAATTGTCAAAAAATCAAAGGTAAAGACCGTTTGCACAATAACGTTCAAAGATATGGACTTTTTGCGCTAATTATCCCATACATGATACATAACCTTATTGCTTCAGGTTAATCAAAAAAATATAGTGATTTGATTGACAGAAAATAGAATCATCCACTATGACAGATTAGAGAAAAAAATTGATAATAAACGTCGGTTGTTAGAAAAAGCGACGCCTAAACAAAACGCGGTGGCAAAATCGAAAATAATTGAACAACATGGAACCGACGCCCAAAGTCATTGTAAACTATAGGCGTCAGTTAAATCTAACAAAAGCTTGTTTAACATTTCAAATGTATGTATATTTATAACAAACAATACTCAAGAAATTACATTTATCCACTAAAATCAACAATATTCATATTCATCCAACACATACAAACCTAGAACTAGAATTCCCAATGTAGTTAAACAAAATCTATCATGACACACCCCCGTAGCTTATCAAATTTTCTTATTGAGTGATCTACTTCTATTGGTGAAAACTTTAGTTGATAGCTTATATTTACAACGCGGGATGAGACAAACGAACAACTTGGTTGATTACCATATAGTTTTAAATTCTAAAGTAACTTTATGACTAAACTCATCACGTTAAAAATAATCTAAACTCTCATAAGCCTCTTTTCTTTTCTCATTTTAGGATTAGTTAGGAAATAAATTTGGATATCTGTCTTTTACTCTTCTTCACTACATAACTATATTGAAAATTTGCGTAAAGAACAAATTATGTTAATAAACTTATTTTATTATTAACTTGAAGAGTCGTGTGATTGGAAAGCCTTTACATAGAAAATAGGTTTCCAATCCATACAAAAGTCATTTATTGTAGTACATACTAAGTGCTACATATGCACGTACCTAGTTTATTCTAATATCCTATTGTCATATTAAGTGAAAAATATAGGTTTATCAACCATAAACTTATCATGATAGAGGTGGGCATGATTGTAGGCACAATACACATTAAGCTCATATATAGTGCCCAAATACATTAAGAATTGCGGGGCATCCTCATAGAAACCACATAAATCTGTCTCTATTACTTGAGATATCCTACTTCCACTCGAGTTTTCACTCCATATCTCGACTTGCTTTTCGAAGATCTTGCAGATGAACATCTACAAAAAAAGATATTAAACATTGAGCGAGCACTATGTACCACGTGAGTAATATAATGTTTTGGTTTGCCACAAGATTTCAAGGAAAACCATTTTACCATTATAAGTCCAATAAGTAAAAGAT
>CAVNYN010218015.1:0-38066 GCA_963692815.1 Nyctanthes arbor-tristis | reverse complement strand
TCAGACGTGTGCTCTTCCGATCTCTCAGCCTAGCACTAACAGCCACGTAGCTCCTATCGATGATAGTCTAGTTGATCAGACTAGTTATCAGGGGGAGCAGATTACTGATCAGAGGGAGCAGACCCCTGTTGAAGAAGAAGAATTAGAGAATCAAGAAGATCTGCAAGAGGACGTATACCATCTACTAGATATCCTGAGTCTGATTATATTTTGCTCACTGAGGATGGAGAACCAGAAAGTTATTCAGAGGCTCAGGGTCATAAAGACAAATCCCACTGGATGAAAGCCATGGTAGATGAGATGACTTCTTTGAAGAAGAATGACACCTATGAGCTGGTAAATCTTCCTAAGGGTAGGAAGGCTTTGAGGAATAAGTGGGTGTATAAAATCAAAAGGGACAGCAATGGTGACTTATTGAAGTATAAGGTTTGCTTGGTTGTGAAAGGTTTTGGGCAGAAAGATGTTGTTGATTTTGATGAGATTTTCTCCCCTGTAGTGAAGATGACATCCATCAGAGCTGTTTTGGGTTTAGCAGCCAGTTTAGACTTGGAAATTGAACAGCTTAATGTGAACACTGTCTTTCTTCATAGTGATTTGGAGGAAGAGATTTATATGGTACAACCAGAAGGGTTTGAACAGAAGGGGAAAGAACACTTTGTATGCAAATTAAAGAAGAGTTTGTATGGCCTAAAACAAGTACCAAGACAGTGGTATAAAAAGTTTGATACTTTTATGATGAGTCAGAGATACACAAGAACTATTGTAGATTCTTGTGTTTATTTCAGATCTTTTCCAGGTGATAAATTCATTATTTTGCTGCTTTATGTGGATGACATGCTTATAGTTGGCCAGGATGCAGAATTGATACAGAAATTGAAGGATTCCTTGCATAAATCATTTGATATGAAAGATTTGGGGTCAGCTAAACAGATTTTAGGCATGGAGATTGTTCGAGACAGAAAATCTAAGAAGTTGTGGTTATCACAGAAACATTATATTGAGCAAGTACTTGAAAGGTTTGGCATGAAAGGGGCTAAGCCTGTTAGCTCACTTCTTGGAGCTCATTTCAAACTGACCAGGAAATCCAGTCTTTCGACTGATGAGGAGAAGAAGAAAATGGAGGCTATTCCATATTCTTCAGCTGTTGGTAGTTTAATGTATGCGATGATTTGTACTCGTTCTGATATTGCACACGCAGTTGGTGTGGTAAGCAGATTTCTGTCTAATCCGGGCAAGGAGCATTGGGAAGCAGTAAAATGGATTATGCGATATCTCAGAGGAACTTCTGATTTGTGTTTGGGTTTTGGGGGAGCTCAGCGAACTTTGACAGGGTACACAGATGCAGATATGGCAGGTGACCTTGACAACAGGAAATCTACATCTGGGCACTTGTTTACTTTTGCAGAGGGAGCTGTTTCTTGGCAGTCTAAGTTGTAAAAATGCGTAGCTTTGTCTACAACAGAGGCTGAGTATATTGCTATCACTGAAGTAGGAAATGAGGTGATATGGTTGAAAAAGTTTCTTGAGGAGCTCAAGTTAAAGTAAAGTGTGTACGTCATTTATTGTGACAGTCAGAGTGCTCTTGAGTTGAGTAAGAACTCTATGTATCATTCTCGCACCAAACACATTGATGTCAGGTATCATTGGATTCGTGAAGCAGTTAATGAGAAGCTTCTACAGTTGGAAAAGATTCACACTGATAAGAATATTGCTGATATGTTGACAAAAGTGGTTACCAAGCAGAAGCTTGAGTTCTGTGCCGGCCACGCCGGTATGCATTCTAAGTGATACACTTGAAGTGTGGGATACCTCCCTCATGGACTGGAGGGGGAGATTGTTGGGCGGGTCCAGCCCATGATGATACTCAACTTAAACATAAGACAAAAGTTGGAGGATGAATTATAAAATTTGGTTGAATAAAATTAGAAGTTTTGAGGGACACAAAATCTTAAACCTACTAGGATTAAATTTTGTTTAATATATATATATATGTGTGTGTGTGTGTGTTGATGCACATGCGGCCACTGTACACGAAAGGCACGGAAACAGGGAAAAACGCATAGGAGATGCGGCAAGGCTGAAAAAGGAAAAGAAAGTCAACCGAAATTTGAAATTTCACATACATTCACGCACGGGAATCGGAGAGATTTAGGAAGAAAATTCAGCTTATTTGATTAATCGCTTGGAACGTTATTTCGACATTTGATAGGTGTTCGATTTCTTCAAGCGGTGGTTTCTCTAAGTTAATTCTTGGAACAGAGTTATGTGATATTTTTCTTTATCTCTTGTTGATTATTGGGTCTCATCTATTGTTGTTAGATGAATTATTTGTACTGCCAAGAATATTGTTCTTGATGGTGTTGCGTGATTGTGGTAGTGTGTGATTACCTCTTGATTTAGGGTAATAATCTTGAGAGGATAAATGTTGTATTCCCATTATTATTTGGTGATAGTGGAGTTGTCGGTTTGCCCCATCGATTTTCCCTTCTCATTAGAGGGTTTTACGATGTTAAATAATTCCTTGTGTTATTTAAGTTTCCGCACATATATTATTGTTTGATATATTGATTGCTTATTTTAATCACACGAGCTTAAGGAAATTAGTTAAATTCCCAACATTTTTTACATGATTAAGGGGTTGTTAGGGGAGTATTGTGACTCTGCTAATGCGAGATTAGGGATAAATTATTTTATAGTGTCGGTGATTAAAGAAGTAACTAATCAAACAATTTCGTCTAAGATCTAATATATATGTTATTTGTGTAAACTCGTGGTAGGCCAATAATTAAGGAAACTTCTTAGAAAATTATTATCCGGACAACCCAAGAACCGGCCGGTTTAAACTTTTCAAAACCAATGAATTGTAGTTACTAAGTATAATTTAAAGTTCTTCAAAAAAAAAATGGTATAATTTAAAGTTAATTGTTATTGTCAAGACCCATTCAGTTCAATGATATTCTAGTTGGATTCTCAAACCTTTAATTAAGGGTTTGATTCCCCTCTCTATCATCCTTTTACAATAATAATAATATATCCCAAAAAAAAAAAAACGATTTACTTGTTACCCATATAGTTTGGAGCTGAAATAATATGTGGTCACTATCACACTCTTGGCGTGACAGAGTAACAATGAGTGAATTATATATATATATATATACACACACACCTACTAGTCAACGTCATATGCAATCTTTTATGTCAAAATTTGTACATGTTTTAACTTAGGGAATAAATCCTAGCTACATACATTCTAATATTTCCTCTTTAGATGTCTAGGTTCATTAGATAGGCCATCAACACCAGTCTAATCAGTATTCACATAACTTCCCTCTTCCAATCCAAATTCCCTCTGTAACGTGGTTTGGAAAGCACTGACATTACATTAAATAATAATAACAACAACAATAACAATAATACTAATACCTCAATTAGAAAAAAAATAGTTAAATTTAATTCGTTTTTAAGTTTGATTTCAGTTGTTTTTAGTTTTTACTAATTATTTAATGCACGCTCATATTATTAGCTTTAGCCGGACTTTGATGGCACGTAACAAATTTCAACTCGAACAAATCACAAAGGGTGATTAGCTGACTATCCCGAATGTTAGACTGGAAAGGAAATGTTGGGCGGAATAAAAGAGAACACGCAATTCCTTTTACTTTTTACATGCATGCATAAAGGATAGAGGGAATCTCAAGAAAACAGTAAAAATCTTCTTTTTATAAATCAAGAAGTGCGTTATTCAATTCACACTTGAATCCTTTCTAATTTCTTTATAGATTACCCATTTGTCAAACAGTTAGCATGCTTTTACCATGTTTGGCGTTTCTTGTACAAGTGACTATGTTGCATTTTCAAATTTGTCCGCATTTCAATAATTAATTCAAGCCCTTTGTTGTTTGTTATTTGAAGTCTTCGATGTTTGTAACTACTGGTAGAATAAAGTGCATTTTTTGCAACGATGTTTTGTACTTTTCGCTGCATCGAGAGAGGAGAAAACAAAGAAAAATAAAGCTGGTCAGGAAATTAACTTCATGGCCAATATGGCTGCTCTCGGTCTAGGTTTGATTTGGTCTTCACCTAATCTTCATAACTAAATTCATAGCTTGGTCCTTATCTTGACTAACGTTTATTATATATACTCCGAGGTAATTAATATGATCCAATAGAGAATAATTAGGTTATAGTAAATAAAAAATTATTACTTAACAATAAACATGATTCCTTACCATGCATGTGCTTAGTTAAATGAGGGGTCTAAATAGCATCCATAAAAATTAAATCTTAATCCCAATATACAATACAAAGCAGTCTTCTACCCACGTGCATTACGTAGAGAGAGAGAGAGAGAGAGGTGAATATAATATATGAGATAATACGTTGACGACTATGTTATACGCGTAGTTTGTTGGGATTGCTTGGCTTTTTGCAGGTTTTGTATTTATGATGGATACTTCTCTATGTATAGCTTTTATTAATTTTCTTTTTATTTATATATGATAAAATAGAAAGAAAGATGGAAAAAACAATAATAAGACTTTATTTATTTATTTATTTTTCAAATTATTAATTAATGCATAAATTTCTGGATTGCTTGCAGCCGCTAACAAACAAATGCCAGATCACAAAAAAGAATTATGTCGAAACATGTGTAACAAAATAAAGGGTAGATAATTTAACCTTATAATTTTGGTAGGTGGAGCAATTTCATCTTTAAAGTTTAACTGAGATTAAATAAACGTACAAGAAAGAGGTAAACTCTGAAATTATATATAGGGATATAGGGACGAGGCAAGAAGTATCAGTACTGAACCCAAAGATGGGAACAAAGAAGAAAGGGTCTACAATGGCCTCCTTCATTGCCACTCTACTAGTGGCAATAGTGGCCCTCTGCTTCCCTTTGGAAACCAATGCCAACTACCATTACTCGTCTCCGCCTCCACCACCTTCCCCGCCTTATCACTATAAGTCTCCACCACCACCGCCAAAGCATCCGTACGTTTACAAGTCTCCGCCACCGCCACCAAAGAAGCCGTATGTGTACAAGTCACCACCTCCACCTCCTAAGAAGCCTTATGTGTACAAGTCTCCGCCACCACCACCACCTCATAAGAAGCCATATGTATACAAGTCTCCACCACCTCCACCACACAAGCCTTACGTCTACAAGTCTCCACCACCACCACCGAAGAAGCCCTATGTATATAAGTCTCCACCACCACCTCCACCACACAAGCCTTATGTCTACAAGTCTCCTCCACCGCCACCCAAGAAGCCCTATGTATACAAGTCTCCACCACCACCTCCACCACACAAGCCTTATGTCTACAAGTCTCCTCCACCACCACCAAAGAAGCCTTACATCTACAAGTCTCCTCCTCCACCTCCACCAAAGAAGCATTACATTTACAAGTCACCTCCTCCACCACCTCCACCAAAGAAGCCTTACATCTATAAGTCTCCTCCACCACCACCTCCGAAGAAGAAGCCATATGTGTACAAGTCTCCACCTCCACCTCCCAAGAAGCCATACGTCTACAAGTCTCCACCCCCTCCTACTCCAGTATACCACCCACCACCCCACCATTACTACTACAGTTCTCCTCCTCCTCCTCCTCATCACTACTAAGAAATCAGCAACCCTGCAGATCAATTTACTAGGTATGTACATTTGATTACAGTTCAATTCCACTTGAAAAAACACTTCATAAAAAGCTCTATATATCTGGATTTCTGATTTTAACAAAATTAATAATTTTCACCAACTTATAATTTAAACATGTAAAAAATTATAACTTGTGAGTGGCGTCAAAAAAAAAAATTATTTTTCAATAACTTATGAGTTAACAACAGAGATATAATAGCAATAATTGCTTTATTTTAGTGTCAGAAAGTGAATGCATGTGTTGTGTTGCAGGAAAGAATAACGTTCTGCTCGAAACATGAGCGGTGTTGGAGCTGAAGCCTGAAAGCAATGTTTTGAGACAGAAAATGATGGAAAAGAGGAAGAATATATGTATATCATGCGCTAGCTAGCTGCATGCACGTTTTCTTTTCAAACAGTGATTAGTTAGTACTGCGTTTGTTTTGTATTTGATGGTTGATCTCTTGGCAAATATTGGCTGATGAGGTTATTTGCATGTATGTTTAAATAAATCAATCCAATAAAAATATCAAAGTTGTGTTTAATCTTAATATTAATCATTTAATTTGATGTTTTAATCTCGTTGCTGAGCTAACCAAGAGTTGGAAAAGTAATTATAAGTCACTAATTGATTAAGAACATGGCTCATCGAGTCAGTCAATCAATTATGGAAGAGTAATTTTGTGTGTCCTTGTGGATAAAGTCGCGTTTTCCTCCCTCACTTGGCTAAATTTCCAACTCAAATTAAGTTCTCATACGAATGAATCTTTGGACATTGATTTTTGGCAAAACAATACAAATATATATGTATTGAATTGAATCAATATACTTGATAACATATTCATAATTTTGGAAATCCATGAAAAGGTGACATAAAAAAAGTGATAAAAAATTATTCATGTAATAATCAACCAATAAATCTTTTCCAAGTAAAAAGTCACTTTTCTATGTCATCGATCTTTTTACGTCTTCCTAAAAATTATTCATACTAGGCTAATTATCAAGAGCTTTTCTATAAAACCATATCTGGCTCTTTGCGCGGAGCCATATAGCTAATAAAAATCTGCCAAGTCACATGATGCATGTGACTTGACATATTATTATTAGCTATCTGGCTCCACGCAAGGAGCCAAATCTAGTTCTATAAAATTTCATTAATTATCAAAACCATTTTGCATGTAGGGTTCATTACACTTATGCATATCTACAATTTATTTTTTCACTACCAAAAAAAAAAAATCAGCAATTTAAATCTACACCAACTACATATTTTCTATAAATAATTATTTTCATAATTTTTTATAATCTCTCTCCATTTTTCCATCACACAGTTTAAATAATAATCTATTTTTATAAAAAAAAAAAAACTTAGAATACTAGCTATAAAGAATAAACAATAATATTGATTTCTGAGTAAATTTACAAAAACAGTGGATTGAAGGTTTTTGTTACTATTTTGGCCCTTGAACAAACGATTCACCTCAGTTTCGAAAACTCACATCTTTTTCATTTCACCTTTCTTCTCTCTAAATTACTCTTTTCCTCCCGTCCTCCTTTTCCTCTCTATCAAATTTGACATGCATAGAAGCAACGTCTGACAAAGCGATACTAAAATAAATAAATAATACAAAAATAATGTCCCGTCAAACGTTTGGGGGAGAGATCGTAACTAATTAATAATATGTGGTAGCACTAATAAACACAAAGATTGTAAAATTAGTATATCGCTTTCTAACAGTGAAATCTAATCGTAAGATGAAATTAGATGTGGAATAATTGAATTCACACCAAGAATTTTGAATAGAAGGGAGAATAAGAGAGACTCTTAAATGAGAGGAAAATAGACGGATAGAAGGAATAGACAATTAGCATTTTTTTGTTAGAGTAGGGGAAAAAATTTTCCTTATACATGGTCGGTAACTAGATAATAATAAATCCCAATGTCCGCCGACATATTGGTGTTGACCTCTAAAAATGACAGTCAATAACTAGTTAAGGGCATTTCCTAAGGTTGATTTTGCAAAGCGAGCAGAATCTGACACACTAATTAATTAGTCACGACAATGAATAAGAAAACTTGGGGGACCAATTGCTGAGCGTTTCCATTACTATGTGTTTCATAGAACTTTTGAATGTCCTTTGACTATTTTGCACTTTACTCCTATCAAGATGCTGAAACCAAGCTCAAAACAAGGAGGGCATTAATGGCAATTCATTTTCTCTGCAAACATCTATATTATTGTACTATTACACATTTACTCCGATCAGAGACTCGATAGCCCACATCGACTGCATTAATATAATGTTTGACTTGAAAACAAAAATTGAAAAAAAAAAAAGAAGAATATTTTCTTTTTAAATTTTTTTTGTTTGGCTCAAAAGACATTGGGAGTAAAATTAATCCTGATCACTCCTCTTCCACCAGCACTAGGTACATGTTACATATCAACGTAACATATCAATCATGTTTCTCATTTCGTGTGATCACACACACACACACTACTCCCATCTCTCATACTCATAACCCAATTCTAGGCGGAGTTGGGGAATAGAAAAAAAAAAAAGAAAGAAAATCTCTCCTAACCACAAATATACATGAAATCCAAAGTAATTTATTTTTGCTTTGTAATATTAATTTGGAATTATCGTTTGTAAAAGGAATATTAGATCAGTCTACCTACTTGATATTAACTTTTAGTTCAATTTAATTGGAATTTTCTTCTTTTTATCATATTTCCTATTCGATTTGAAGCTAGTTGAAATAAATATAATCCATGGAATCGTCAAGTTGTTGAAAAATGACATAGAAAAATCCCATTATATCATTCAATTAGGCACAGTTTCTTGAAATTGAAAAGTAGGATTTATAAGTGTCAATGAATGGAGATAAGAAAATGACATTGTGTAATATGTGCAGGAATTTCTCAACTCTATCCAGCTAAAGAAATTATACGGTGTCATGGGTTCCACAACCCCATGATGATTACTTACACATATCAATAATTGAAAGTTGAAAAGGATCTGTTTGTAGAAAATGGAGAAGTCTACCAACTCAGATTTGAAACATCTGCACGTTCATAACATTATCTCGAAAAGACTAGAAAACGTTGCACTTTAAATTATGGATCCTCTACAACCAATTATATATAATAGAATCTAACTATAATACTAAAAGTAATTATAATTATACTTTCATGAACACATAACTTTATATTATTTCTAATATCTCAAAATAAAAATAAATGAATAGAAATGAGTTGTGGAGATCTGACAAATTGTTAATTTGAAAGAGAAATAATTGTTGATTGCACTTTCTAGAGTTTGTTTTTCGTTAAGAGGTTTTAAACATGTAACGAGTTCAAACTTAGAACGGGAAATTAATATTGCTCTAGATGATTAAGGTAGGTCATATATAAGTGTCCGTACACACTATTTGCTTTTTCCTTTCTTTAGTGATTAAGAGCCTTTTTGCTATGATTAATTTTAAAGTTTGCCCTTTAGCCGTTAATAATTTGACGCAATATTGCTCATCTCTCTGGACAGCACTTGGAATGTTACTAACTCCGTCCCATAAAAGTAGTACACTATTCTATTTTCATCCGTCTAAAAAAGATAGTCCACTTATTATATTGAACATGTATTTAATATTTCATTTCCATATGTACCCCTAATTAAATATTATTATTCAACTACCTATGCATTGAAAATATTTTAAACAATTAATAACACAAGGGTATATGTGGAAAAATAAGATAAAATTAAATGTTTTAACCACATTACCTACTAATTCTTAATCTACGTAAAAATACCTATCATACTATCTTTGTGGGACGCAGGTAGTACTATTTGAAGCCATTAATTATTTGACATTGAAAAAAGAAATCTGTTCACATATAGGTAGCGTATAAATGTTTCTATTCTAGAGTTGGGGAATAGGAGGAAGCTTCCCAAATTATATATTCCTTCCGTTCTAAAAAAATATTCCCCTATTCATTTTTTATCCGTCTCAAATTATATATTCCTATTTTCTTATTTAATTTTTTTAATTTTTTAAAATATCCCTATTTATTATGCATGATAATCGATAATAAAGAAGATTTAGAATGAAATATTAAATAAACAAAATGATATATCTGAAATATATTCTTAAATTGTATATTTTCAATAACTTTAATTATATTTTCTTAATCTATATGGGAAGGGTAGAGTATTTTGTTGTTCTCTTAAGTAGAATGAAACATAAGGCTATAGCGAGAATTTGTAAATTTTGACATTTTGTGTTGAGAAAAAGATATATATCATACATATAAGTATTTATTCGTTTAAAATTTTGGGTTTTTGGGTTAGCACATCCTGTCTTAGGGTCTATATATGACATTAATTTTACCGATAATCACTAAGTCAGAGTACTTCAAGAGTGAAAACACAAAAGAGTAATAACCGAACTAATAACATCTCCATATATTATGATAAACCAAATGGAAAATAGAATAAACAACTTTTTTTTTTTTTTTTTGACATAAACAGAATAATCAACTTAAAACACATGATGTGCCCGTTTTGATCAGTACACAAACTTACTCCACATCTACATAACTTTAAAAAAAAGGGATTGGAACAACTATAAAGTATAATCACATATGAATCCTTGGCATGGCTGCTCCAGACTACAATGTAGCGCAACCCAAAACAATTTTTTTTTTTAAATTAATTTGTAATCTTAAGTTTAATTCAATTAGTCATTTAACTATTGACCAAGCATAATCAGTTAAGCCCATCTAAAATTCAAGCTTGGATATATAGAAATACAAACGTTCCATGTTCTCCATTTCATTTGGGATTTCTGGAAAAATATGTGTGAGATTTGAAAATATTTAAGGATTTAGATACTCGACAATTAATTAATTTTTCTTAGTTATTTACATCTTTTTCAAGTTGTGGCAATCATATATCTGAGGAGTCACAGTCCTCTTAAACTGAGTATATTAATTTGTATTCTCGTCAATATATAGGAAAGTTCTTCAAATAATGTGTGGAATTCTCTCTTAAATCAAACGAATTCACTGAGAAAACAAAATGAAACAACAAATGGGCATCACAGAAAACAACAATTTGAAACGTGGACAGGTTTGCTTGTGGTGAATTAAATGGTCCAAATCTTGGCCCAAACTTTGGAATATTGTTGTAGTTGTAGGCTATACAAATGAATGGTCCTAGAAAAGACCATTAAGCGGCCCATAGAATGGTGTCATGCCACCCCAAACTAGGCATGGGCAAAAAACCCTAGCCCAAACGGGTTACTCAAACCCGGTATGAATATACTCGAGCATGATCGGATAGTGAGTTAAAATTCTCAACTTTTGGGTACCTGAGCCCGAAACCAAATGGTTTTGGGCGGGCTTCAAGTTTGAGTTAAAACTCAAAAAGCCCAAAAAAACTAAAATTTTTTTTAATCTAAAAAATTTTAAATTCAAATTTCTAATTAATTCTATCCCAACCCACAAAACAATCTTCTTCATTTCACAATAACATCTTCACCACACTTGTCTACTTCACACATAAAAACAAAACTCTAAATATGTGTAAGAGATGTTAATTTGTCTTTTTCTACGAGGATTTTACTATGTGATGAGTATAAAGGGCAAATTGTTTTTAATTAATTATTACTTGACAATTCTACAAGTTTATAGTAAAATTATAAAACTAGAATATAAATAAAACCAACTAGTCAAACGCTAGTGTCTAATTATTAACTTCATTACATTATTATCTAATTAATATTAATAATTTCATTTAAATGTATTATATATAACGTTAATTTTTTTTTTTGGTTCTTATCCATTTAAGTGTTTTTTTTTCCTTTTACACGTTCACATAATATGTGTCAGATATCCGAAAAATCCAAACGAAACTCGAAGTGTTACCCGAGTCCAAACCGAGACCGAACCTGAATGAGCTTGCCATTTTCAAGACCGAACCCAAACTGCAATATTTGGTCTGGACTTGGTCAGCTCAATACCCAAACCTGAAACCTGAACACCCAAGCCTAGCCCATATGACATTCTGATTCTAATTGGCTTGGAACCTTACATTTTGTTCCTTTGCACCCTGCCCACTACAAATCGAGTTTGGGTTCATCTAAGTAATGATCAAGTTTGGCGAATCAGATAGTCTTTAAATCCATAAGTACATAAGTGACGATGATAATACAACTTTATCAAAAATTCAAAATAGTGCTTTTGGTCTTCTATTTTCGTGTGCCATTTATGGGTTTAGTGTTTGGATCTCTTAAGTTCAGCAACAAAATTAGCAGCGCCCCCCCCCCCACCCCCGCCCCAAAAAAAAAAAAAAAAACTTTTTGTATTTTTTTTAGGAAGATAACCACAAATTTAGGTATGAGCAGGCCGGACTTGAGACGAGGCCGAAGAGGCCACGGGCTCACGGCCCAAAATTTTGAAAAACGTAGTTTAATCATTTTAAGTTTTCTAATTAAAAATCTGTTGTTTATTTATTATTTCTTTTCGGAGCCAATTTCTTATTAAAAAATTACTTTTTAGTCTGTAAGATAAGATTATTTATTTTATTTTGTTTTCCTCAATTAAATTAATTGGAAATTTGCCTATTTTTTTGTTTCAACTTGCACCATATTTTAACAAATACCTAATTTCATATGTTTAGTTTTGTTTTTTCATTTTAATGATTTTCAATGTTTGTGATTAAAATTTTTATTTATATAGTCTTATGATCCAAAATATTTTTATTTTCCTTTAAAAAATATTCATATTTTTCTTTTAATTAAAAATCTTGACGTTTCAAAAGTTTATCTATATCTTTGTGTGTAAAAAATTAATATAAGTAACAAATAAATAATTCATTTCATAACTATGTCTTCTTATGTGATTAAGGTAATTATTTTGTGTATTTTTTAGTTTTTTATTTGATATAATATAAATATTTTAGAGTGTTACTTGTTCTTTTAAATGAAAAATAAAATTTTCCATTTAGAAAAATATAAGTAAATAAATTTTGAATGTGTGTAATAACACAGTTTAAGGGCCTATTTTTTAATATTTTTTAAGAGATTTTTTCAGTAAAAACAAAATAGTACATCGACCTCGTGATTCTGTCTTGGCCCGCTTGAAATCGAATCTGTACATTATCCATGCATTGGAAAAGGCCCACGGCATGTGATGTTCATTAATAATAAACTAATAATCACTTTGCAGTTAGGTTTTTACTTGTCGTGTGCCAATCAATTTTAAACACATGAAATTACTTAGTGATAATTGGATTATTCTCGGGAATAATTTTATGGGTAAATGTCACAAAAAAAATCTCTAACTTTTGTTAAATATAACAATTTCATCTATAATATTTTTCAAGGCAGTAGGTCTCTAACTTTTCAAAAATATATATAAAAGATTCCTACATACTATTTTTATTAATTTTCATTGTTCACTTTTTCAATGTAAACTATTTTACCCTTTATTTAAAAAAATAAGAACATAAAGAATTTAAAAATTTATTTCGATCTCTCTATCACTTTCTCTTTCACACACTTATATATATTCATCTATATATCATTTTCTTATCTACCCACTTAACACCAAGAGCACCACCCCCACAATTAGATTCATAGTCACTTTAGACAATGAACTCTTTAAAATTTAAATCTAAATTAGCAATGATAATTGAGATGTAATTGATATTCAAGTCATAACAATTGAAACTTTAAATTATTGGTTAAAAAACAAAAATTCTAGGGAGACATGGAAAATAGACATTATTAGGTGACGTTTTTATGTGACACACTTGTATTAGATGATGAAAAAGTAGTAATGTAATCATCACCCAATGAATGTGTGCCACATAAGAATATATCACTTATTAATGTCACTTCTACATGTCTCCCTAAAATTGCTAGTAAAAAAAGGAAAGATTTCTTCCCTTTTTATTTCCGCTACAACACCCTTCATTCTAAAATTTTGCGTCTATATATAACTAAAAATAGGAGGTAAAAACCCCTTTTTATTATCGTTAGAGGTAACTTAAGTAGAAACCTTACCCTTCCTCACTTTAAAAAAAAAAAAAAAAGCGAGGGATATAATGACTGTATTTGGTAGAAGTTAAGAGTAACTAATCACAGAAAACAACATACTTTTTCATTCTTTTATTTAAATCTTTTAGATTTTTTAAAAGCTTTTTGTACTGACTTTTTTTATTTCATACGATGTGGGTAAAATGGTAATTTTGTAAACATGTAAATGTGAAATGAATAGAAATTAACCATATGGACCTATTTTGCATATTTTTGAAAGTTTGGGAGACCTACATCCTTTAAAAAAAAGGTTGGAGATGAATTTGTTATTTTTTCCAAAGGTTGGGACCTTTTGTAAAGTTTACACTTATTTTATTTGGACAAATATATATAGAAAAAAAATTGGATAATTTACACCTAACAGATCCCTAAACTTTCAACTTTTAATAAATTTCGTCTTTAATCTTTATTTCTGATTTTGTAGGTCCTCAACCTTTAAGAAAATCTCTCCCCAAATCCCCATTGACAGATTCCATCCAATTTCTCTGTTAAACTTATATAGAATGACACTTTTGTCTTTACATTTTTTTATAATAATATGTGAAATAGAAAACATTTAAAAATGATTAATTCTTTCTCTTTTCATGTTTGAACTGTACCCGTTTCATACCTATCTTTTTGTTCCCCCCCTCTCTCTCTCTATATGTATACATATATATATATAGGCATATCCATAGATATAATATATAAGGAAATCAAGAACACAATTCAATACCAGTGAGAGTAGGGTTGGGTATCGAATCCGCAAACCCGAAAAAACTGACCCTACTGACCCAATTTGGGTCGGATCGGGCAAGGTTTGGTGGCCCAGATGATCGAGCTCGGTTGGATAATATAGAACCCGACTCGGATTCTGGGTTCAGTGGCTGGAGCCCAAGTCGGGTTCAACCCGGTTTATTTCTTTATTTTTTTTAAGGTAAAATCGTATTCTTGCTTGAACTTTCCATTTGACAATTTAACTAAAAAAGCTAAAATAAAGCAAAAGTAAAATATTCATTTTGACAATTTCTATCAATTAAAACATCACTCATATGAACCCTAGTGCAAGCAAACCCTAGATCCCCAAATTCAAATCCTCAATCCATTGCCGCCGTCTCGTCCCTCCAATCTGCTTCCGCTGCCACTGCCACCCTGCTCAATATCCGACGCCGCTGCCGTCCTGTTCAACATCCGCCACCGCTGCTGTCCCCTAGCACATTTGCCGGCGCTGCACCAGCCATCAACTAGCTGTGTCGTCGCTGCCCCTTGGATATTTAATTCTCAAATTCTCCCACAAGAGTTTAGGATAGAAGAAATCAAATGTGCTAGGGTCTTTTTGTTCTCTTATATGAATATAAGCAATGAATTTGGGCCGAATTTTTAATTTTTTTGATATTGGGCTTGTTGCTTAATGGGCTGTTAATGGGCCGGCCCAAAACCCGGTAAACTGACTCAACCCGAGTTAACTTAGGTTGAGGAACCGAGTCGGATCGGCTCGGTTTCTATATCTTGGACCCGATTTACTGCCCGGTCGGGTTCGGGTTGGGCCCAAACCCGACCCCGTCCGTCTGACGCTCAGCCCTAAGTGGGAAAAATGACTCTCCTCTTCACTTGCACTCCCACCAATACTCGTTCCTCCCTTTCTCCATCTTCATGGATTTGTACTGCAAGTTCTGCCCACCCGCGTAAGTATATAAAAATAAGCTTCTTTTATCTCAGTATTTGAGCAAGATAATATTTCGTATTTCTTACAGTATTCCACAACTACACCTTGCTCTTCCGATCTTATGAATATTTTTCTGCGTATAAGTAATTCCCATTTTCTTGGCCATATTTTGTCTAGTTCACAGTGTTTTGAACTTGTAATTCTTGTTTTTGGTGTAATGGGTTTTGGTTCTGTTATGGAGATTTTCTTGTTAAAAATAATTTAGTTTGTTCTAACACACTCACATAGAGAGGCTTATGGAGATCATTAGATTTTGATTTTCCAGATCGGAAGAGCACACGTCTGATTTGACCCTGAACAATACACATTCTTTAACGCATTTTATCAAACACGTAGGCTCCATTTAATCCTGGATATGCATTTACTTGATTGTTGTGTGCATATATTATATGGGGCATCAAGCTTGTTTTTAAGACTGTTGAAACCTAAGTTTATTAATTAGTTTTCTATCTGAGTATTGGGTTCTTGGTTTGTTATGAACTAACGCCAGTGTAATGAAATTAGAGTCCATTAACAAGTTTAGATTGATTCATGACTATGGTGAGAAACTGCAAGATCAATGTTCCTAAATTTGTCAATTGGGTTATTTTATCAGACTCTAGATTATGCAACAACTCGGTTTCTCTGAAGCCAAAAACATTAATGTCGTGATCCGTTTGTTCTCAAACAGAAGCATTGCATTGATAGTTAAAGCGTCTTCTAATATCAATTGGATAGGCTCTGTTGAACTAGTGCTCCTGCCGCTTCCTCATAAAGTAACTTGGGGAGAGTCTTGGTTGACAAACTTCCTTTGGAATCCAAGTTGCAGCAAAAGCTTGAGCAGCAGATGAGGATGAAAGTAGCAAAAGAAAATTAAACTGAGGAGAAAGAGGCTTTTTAGGAAGCGCCACCTAAGGAATATGGGACAATGGTCGCCTTCAAAGTCGAAGAACAAAAATGATTGAACTTTTTTACGACTTGAGTAATCAGTTTGATCTTATCTTTATTACGGTGTACATGTCTCAGAATAGTTATGCAATGTTAATGAAATTTGAACTTCAAAGCGCTGGTAATTGTTATTTCTGGATTTCCTTGTATATTTACAGTTTCATTCTACCACGGCAAGGTCTCTAGACAAATGAAAAGACTTTTGGCAACTGAGTTTACGACTGATGAATCACCGCCACTAACATGTTTTGTCGAAAGTAGATTATGGACTCTGAATCTCAGAGATTGGAAATTGTATGTATGTATGTATGTGTTTGTAGAGATAGAGTGACGAACAAGGATGGGTGTAAAACAACTACAAGTATGCTTGAAGAGGGATGGAGAGAGAGAGAGAGAGAGAGAGAGAGCGAGCGCGTGCGTGTTAATCATTTTTAAATGTTTTCTATTTAGTTAAAATGTAAGGGTAAAAATATCATTTCATATAAGTTTAAAGCAGGAAGTGGATAGAATTCGTCAACGGGGATTAGATGAGAGATTTTCTTAAAGGTTGAAGACCTACAAAACTATAAATAAAGATTGGGGACAAGATTTATTAAAAATTAAAAGATTAAGAACGTTAAATGTAAATTACCTAAAAAATTTAGACAAAATATACATGTAGCCTATTTACTGTTGTAATAATAATCAAATAATACCAATAGTTGTAGTCAAATAATAACAGTCCAATGACTAATGTGGAATAATTGAAAAAAAATTATATAATATAGACAAAATTTCAAATAGCCTTACCATAATTATCTAATGACTAATCCACTAATTAATTTAGAAACCGTAATAAACGTCTGAGAATGGTTACCTAAAATAATAATATAATCAACTTTAATATGAATATATGATGACGTGGAGGATTCTCACTCGCAAAGAATTTGAACGTGACGTGTTTACAGTTTAAGTTCCGGCAACCAATTAAAATATTACGCGTAATCCAGCAAAGGTACAACCCCTTAAAGCAAGTTAAAAATCTTCGACCAGAGGAAGCAAAACTGTACACGCTGCTTCAATACTGGTACCTACTGTACAGGCCAGGTATACACCACTCAGTACTTCTAAGAAAACAGGTGGAGAAAATTTAGGGTATGTTTGACATTGATTATAAATCAAATGATTTATAATACATTTTAAAATTTAAATTCTGAAGGCATGTGGCTTAATTTGATTGGTTAAATTTTGAAAAGTTGTTATTTGATAGATCGGAGTGAAGTGTCAATGAGAGAATTTGACAAGTGTCTCAAGAATTTAAAATTCAAAATATGTTATAAACCATTTAGTTTATAATCAATACCAAACGGACCCTAAAATTGTTTAATGTTAATGATACAAATACACCTCATCTCATATCCAAATATCCACCCAATAAAATTGTTTATGATTTATCACCATATTTAAACATTTTCTGTACATTATTATAAGAGTTGTACTATTTAAACAAACACGTATTTAAAAAATTTAACAAAATTGATACATGACACAACACTATTTTCAACACGTTACGTAATTTTTACATCAACACTAATCACAGAAGCCACGTGTCAATTTTATCACTTTATTTGTGTATGTCCGACTAGAATTTTCCTTGTTATAAATACACAACAATCCCAGCTCCCATTTCTCATTTCCGCGTTTCCCCTGCATTCTTGCTCATCCTTCGACCAACTCTTGCGCTTCTTGGGGATGTCTATAATCAGGTATCGTATATTGTCATTATTTACCCTTTTTAGTGGATTAATCGATTAGTTTCCCATGTTTTTGTTTAATAATTTCAAAATGTTCATTCTTTTGTTTTGAATCGGAGCAGTAGAGTGATGGTTGGAGCCAGTCTCGAGGGCGAAACCGTTTTGTCTTACGGATCTTTGACGAACGGCAAATCTGTGGCTGTGCCGGAGACATTGACAGTGGCAGCGGAGATGGATTTGTTAGCTCCAAAGGAAGCGATGCCTCCATTGAGGGAGTCGGATCTTGAGGATGCTGTAAAGAAAGAAATAGTTCTGGGGAAGAACGTGCACACCACGTGCCTGGAGGTGACGGAGCCCGAGACTGACGAGGAGTCCACCGGGAATAAGGAGGCCTACATGGCTAGCGTCCTAGCTCGCTACCGTAGGACCCTCATTGAGCGCACCAAGTACCATTTAGGTATTGTGTACATTTTATTGGCGTTTAATCTATGATTGTGCTGCTATTTGGATTTTGTGAGGAACTTGTTGCGACTTGCACTTCAGGAAAAACTTAAGAGCATACTGACTTTTTACGATATCGCTTTTGACTGTCGTATGCAATTCTACAAAAGGAAAGTTGTTCATCTCTGCTTTGAAAAATAGATCGGCATAAGGTTAATACTGATAAGTGGTGGATGGGAACAATATTTCTTATGGAGTCTCATTTTCTAAATTTCATTATATTGTGTTGAAGGGATTGATATGCCTAATGGCTTATAGTAATTGGTAGAAAGTGCACTCATTAGTTAGTACCTCTGAACAGAGTTTTTTAAATAAATTTTTGAAAAATGCCTGGATTATAATGAAATTTCTACCCCGTAAAATGGCCACCTATGGGTCTTGTTCCTCTTGATGCTTGTGAACAATACGCTGGACATGAGAAGAACTTGCCAAATGAGTAACAGATTGAGATGTCCAAATTCCACTAATGTTTTTCACTAACAAGCAAGTGATGAGGATATTACCATTGAATATAGTAGAATGCTTATTTCATGCAATTGATTCTGCATATTAAGTGAAAAGTAACTTCAAATTTGGCTTAGGAATTTGATGATGTAACTCAGTGTGATCTATCTGAATTATGTCCGGTAACATTTGCTGTTCTCATTGAGTTCTCTTAGAGGCTCAGCTCAGTAGTAATTGTGAGATATTTGATGATAATTTAAAGTTTTTCTTTTCCATTTGGGATGGCTCTGAAGCCTATCATGCCTTCTCTTTTGTTAAATCGAAGACGTGTGCTCTTCCGATCTTCTTTGACTTAGATAGTCAACTTATTGCATGAAATTGATTTGCTATGTAAAAAGTGTTCCATGCGGCCATAAGTGGTTTTTTTTTGGCCCCCTTAATTGATTATATTTGCATGGTTTTGTATTTTGTTGTTTAGTGTAGGATTGGCAAGTTAACTGTGTTTTACCAAAATTTTTGTGCAAATTGCTAATTGGACAATCTTGACATTTTCCTCCCATCATGTCTTATGGGTTGGAATGTTCTCAACATTGTTTTTTTTTTGTTCCCAGGATATCCATACAATTTGGACTTTGATTATGGTGCTCTTGCTCAGTTGCAGCATTTCTCTATCAACAACCTTGGTGATCCATTCATTGAAAGCAACTATGGCGTACACTCAAGACAGTTTGAAGTGGGAGTTTTAGATTGGTTTGCATGTCTATGGGAGATTGAAAAGAATGATTATTGGGGATATATCACAAACTGTGGTACTGAGGGTAACCTTCACGGGGTCCTTTTAGGGTATGTCTTATGTGATTTTCCTATATATGTGTGTGGGGGCGTGCACACGTGTGTGTTTTCATTTATTATTAACCAGAGGAGCAATCTAACAGATTCTTCATAATCCAATTTTACAGGAGAGAAGTGCTTCCTGATGGAATATTGTATGCATCAAAAGAATCACATTACTCCGTCTTCAAAGCAGCAAGGATGTACAGAATGGAATGTGTTAAGGTTGCAACTTTGGTCACTGGTGAGATAGACTGCACAGATTTTAAAACTAAGCTGCTCGCCAACAAAGATAAACCAGCAATCATTAATGTCAACATAGGTAACTCCCTTTCTATCTCATAACGTGAGCACCTGTTCTCTCTTATGCGTGTGATGTCCTATTCCTAAGTTTGGTCAACTTCACATATTGCAGGAACTACTGTTAAAGGGGCTGTCGATGATCTTGATCTTGTCATACAGACCCTTGAAGAATGTGGGTTCTCCCATGATAGATTCTACATCCACTGTGATGGTGCTCTTTTTGGTCTCATGATGCCATTTGTCAAAAAGGTAAGCAGATTTTGTTTGAACTTTAAACCATATTTGTCTAGGTATACCATGCGCAATTGAAATTAGTAGTTGCATTGTTGTTTTTATATACATGTATGTATATCCTTGAGGACTGAGGTGATTGCAACTCTCTCTTAATAGATCATAAGGATATAGGGAAGAGAGAGTGTGAATGAAAATGGGTAGAGGTGATCCAGCAGAAGCATACTGTTTTTTGATAGATAGTGAGAAGAGGCGAAACATGACTCTTCCCCCGTCCACTGTTGTTGCACTGCAAAAGAAAGGCTCTAAACTGAGCTGCAAAATTATTGTTATCTTGCATAAGATCATTTAGTTTCCAACCTCATTTACCTCTTGCAGTCATCATTTTGTCCGTTTATAGGATTTTGCTCAGTTCACAAACGTGTTCTATCGCTTCTTTTCTCAGTGCTCTTGGTTCTAAATGTGCAGGCACCAAAAGTGAGTTTCAAGAAACCGATTGGAAGTGTCAGTGTTTCCGGTCATAAGTTTGTCGGTTGTCCCATGCCATGTGGTGTGCAAATTACAAGGCTACAGCACATTAGTGCACTTTCCAGTAATGTTGAATACCTTGCGTCAAGGGATGCAACAATCATGGGAAGCCGTAATGGGCATGCTCCACTCTTCTTGTGGTATATGCTGAACAGGAAAGGGTACAGGGGATTCCAAAAGGAAGTCCAGAAATGCCTTAGGAATGCTCACTATTTGAGAGATCGTCTTAGGGAAGCTGGAATTAGTGCCATGCTCAATGAATTGAGCAGTACAGTTGTGTTTGAGCGACCTCGTGATGAGGAGTTTGTTCGCCGTTGGCAACTAGCTTGTGAGGGAAATATGGCCCATGTTGTTGTGATGCCAAGCGTTAGCATCGAGAAGCTGGACTACTTTTTGAAGGAACTAGTTGAAGGACGATCAATCTGGTATAAGGATGAGAAAGTTCAGCCACCTTGTCTTGCAGACGATATTGGGATAAACAACTGTTCTTGTGCCCGTCACAAGTGATGTGTCTGTTAGCCTGAGGGTCTTCGAGTCTCTCTATAGTGGGTCGATTTTAAATCACTTATCACAGAAGATGTTCTGTTTTAGTTGTAGGAAAACAATGATGATTTTTGGAATGGTAATGCTCTAATTTTATTATTATTATTATTATTATTATTATTATTTTTTTAAATAATCTTGCTTTTGTACGTAAAACTGTATTAGGACCCTAACCTGCCCGTGTTGGGGATAAGTCACTCATTCTTGCTTTTTTGGGTCCCTGGAATTATGAAAACTTGCTGAAAGCCATTAGATGTTTATCCTGAATAGTAACTGGCTTTAATGCACGAGGCAGAATTGTGTTCTTTAAGCAAGCCCGGTGAACATTTCACCACGAAGCATCATTGAGAGTATGGCATTGTTGATTTCCAATGAAATCATTATGGTTTTATTTTTTTCACATAAATTAAGAAATGTTTATTTAATAGTATTGGAAAAGCAAATTTTAACGTAATTTCTCTATTATACCTTTTTATTTACTAATTATTTCACTTCAATAATTTTATTTTTTGATAATTATACACGTTAAATAGGAGCATATAACAGAACTAATATTTCAATTATTATTTTTTAAAAAGGAAACTGTATTATATTTTGGGACGGACGAAAAAAGAAAACTAGACTCTCTTTTTGCGACATAGGTAGAAGTTATGTAACTTTTTATCCTTTTTTGTTTTCTTGATTGTATCTACCCACAAATATTTTGAAGCATGCCTGAGGTTAAGGAATTTGTGGCAACTGCTGAGGCAGTGACAGTTATTGCATTGGGGTTGTTTAAAGCAGACATTGGTACAAAATGAAGTTTCCTGTGAACGATCCATTATTTGGGAGTTACATAGGTTCCATTTTTCCAAGTAATGGATCAAATATAACACGACTGTTAATGTTTACTTTATTTACTTTCTCCTGCTGTCCTGATTATGACTCTGTTCTGTCGGTCCCTAATATGCATAATGCAGGAGGACCTTCCATGCGACTGCTTTAAAGAGGCTCGAACATGATTGGGTACTTGTTCTTTGGCATCCTGACCAGTGTTGGCTGGACGGAGTCATCTCTCTCTACTGGTTTCCACCTGAAACAGAGAAACCAATTGGAAATTGAAAATCATGGAACAAAAATAATACAGATTATCCATGAGCATGACTTCATCATGCCTTAAACAGTTAAACTGGATAGCTTGTACAAGTACAGGTCAAGAAGTGAATGAATACCTTCGATCTTGTTCATCAGCACTCTACAAGCATCAGAAAGCTGAAAGGCCTTATGGGCTCCTGAAATATCAAAGAAATATACATCTGATTCTGCAAGGAGAAGGCTGAAAGAACTATGCTTACTCATGTGTCATGGAGAAAGCTTACGGAAAATCTGGATGGATAGATCGTCTCTGGTTTAGGAAAAATATCAGGGTCATGGTGGATAGACACAATATCCAAGTTAACCGACCAACCTTTTTGAGTATCATACCCTAAAATGTTCACGAGAATTTATTTTAATACAACAATATCTTTGAATATTCTTCCAGGACTAGGATGTCCAATTGGCAATAACTTTACCATCAATTTCAAAGTCCTGTGCTGCTTTTCTTGAAAACCAAGGGAGGACCGTGGCTCTTCGAAGAGTTTCATTGATAACCTATTAGTTAAAGGACAAGATAGATCAGTGATTAGCATCAAGTGCATGTTTGGTACTCAAATAGTGGATGGCTGGAGAATATGCCGATCTGGTGAACAAGATTTAACAGATATTTTCTTCTTTCAATACCCAAGCATGCGGAGAAGTGCCACAAAATCATGTGTGATTGGAGTACGGCAAACCTTGTTTGTGTAGGGCATTTTGTTAACTTCTGACCAGGTAAGAGTTGATCCACTCTCTCTACCGCGTTGAATGGAAAGATCTTCTTCCTGTAAAACCGCTAGCTATTTAAATTCATCTGTAACATTTTTGTGAAATAAAATTTCAGCTGTGTGTAGAATTTTTTACTCTTAGCTTCTCTAATGCAACCGGGTTTTCTTCAAGAAATTTTATAATCCATGTCACAGCTGTAGTGGTGTCATGACCGGTGACCAGCAAGGATAATATGTTGTCCTTTAATTGGGCATCTTTGAGTTAATCATCGTCTTCTCCATCTGAGGTTTCTTTACTGTACTTCTTTAGAAGAGATTCTAGGAAATCTTGTTGGAGGCTTTTTCCCATTCTTCGATGGGCAATAGTTGAGTCTAACATGGCATACATCCGATCACGAGCCTATTAAAATGCAGGGAAATATCAGCACATATTCTGAAACTTCTCCACAGTTTATATCTTATTCATTTAAATAAGATTAGTGTAGAATATGATACGATACCTTGATACCACGATAGAAGGCAGTTCCCGGGATTTTGAATGGCAGAGAGGCAAAACAGGAAGAAATGATCTTGAAATTATCTCGAAACTTTTCCTGCTCCTCACCCGTTGGCTCCAAGCTCATTATCATGTTGCCTATCACCTTTAGAGTGAACTGCAAAAGTTCTTATATATTTAAGAATAACTCTAGAGGAATTAAACAAACTTTATACATGTATCTCAGGTCTAAAACTCAACTGTGGAAGCCTCTTCTAGAACCAAGACTTTTCGTCCACTCCATCCATCTAATATATCCATTGCCAGTTTGTTCATAAATGGAAAGTACTTTTTCAGGCCATCAACAGAAAGAGGATCTGCGATTAGTCAACCAAGTCTCTTGTGCGCTTCTCCAGTTTGTTGAAGCAAGCTTGTCGGCCCAAGTACCTGCTTGCCTGTGTAAAAGAGATTCAAGCTCACTAGCCCGTCTTTGCCAGTTAACAGTATCTTGCTAGCTTCTCTCCCAGTCATGAAGATTGTGTATCATCCCAATACATTGCTCTTAAAACACCTTCCCAAACCTAAAACAGATGAAAAAACATTGAGATTAAGCCATTATTAAGGTATGTTACTTTCCTAATTATGGATACTAATCAATGATTTGGTTTGGATAAGTACTTCTCTTGTCTCTTGTGCATGAAACTGTATATGCCAGCGGGACTTGAGAACTCGGAGAGGAACGACAAACTCTCCCCTACAATGGGCCAACCTAAACTGCCCGGGATTCTTTCCATTGCCTTAGGAGAACTCCTTGTGCGAAGCAGCAAGGCTGAAAACGCAAAAATCAATACAAGTGCTAGGAGCATTATTATTGACATACCTAAGTCACCAATTGTTAATCTGAAATTGGAAATTAATCTGAGCAAGTGTTTCTTGGAATTTCTTTCAAGCCCCGTATTCTTATATATCAGATAGATGTAATGGCATTTCTCAACTTTTCTGTCAACCTACCCGCACAGAATATTCTAATGGCGACCGATTGAACAGGGACAGGACAGACAACATTTCTTGTTGAAGATTAGGAGCTTCGTGTCCTATATACATGGAAGCTAGCCTTCTTGTTTTTCAAATTTCACAAAGTTCACTTCACAAATAGATCCAGATGTTTGTCCTTGCCAATTATTCTTGGTTTGCCGGCCACGACACCAAGTTTTATGGCATTGGATCATGTGATAATTTGTATTGATATTATTGTATGTAAGGTGAGTTAACTTGTTTGGTATGGACACAAAATTGAGTCCAGAACACAGAGCACGTTCCATAGTTGAAGAAGTTGAGCACTGTTGTACATGTTCCGTAAGTTGAGACATGCACTTCGAGTCAAATTTATAACTTCAGGAAATCAACTAGTTGGAGAAGTAAAACAGGAAAAATTGCAGATAAAATCTGTGATTTTCTAAGAAGAGCTTACCTCTCCCTTTACGGAGTGGAAACAGCCACATGGCTGTATGTGATTGGGGGTTGAGGGATTAAGGTCCCATAAACGGACCGTATAAAATCTAGCCATATGTAGGGAAAAAAATGTTCCTTAACTTTTTTGGTTTGCCAAACCGCGGTTTGAAACTGCGCCAAACCGCAAAAATATGTTTTGGTTTGGTTTAGGAAATCAAATTGTTTGATTTGGTTTTGGAAAATTTCAAACCGCTTTAAATGGTTTGGTTTGAGATTTGATAAAAAACCACTCAAAACTGAACCGCTTACACCCTTATTTCTACCGGCCTTACATTGGAATGATTTTTAGAAAATGGTGCAATGATGTTAGCATTTATTTTATTACAATAATTGTATATGTTTAATTTTGTATTTTGTACTATGAAACCAATAAATTCCATGCCAAACAATTTATGACAAGGAAAAAAAAAAAGCACTAACTTTCCTCACTAGATTTAGGTAAGTCCCAAACAAAATCTTGGCTTCGTCCTTGTGCAATTGCCCCTCACCTATATATTTTTAGCAATTTTACCACTACCTTCATCTTTGATTGGCACAAATCATTCTTAAAACTATGTGCCATCTAATACCTGAAGGGCATTTTTGTCCACTTAAAGATTTTAAAAAATTTCAATGAAAGTCCTAATCTAATTTAAATTATTATTGAATAAACAAAGTCTAATTACTTAATTAAGAGTAATTAATAATCAATTGAACAAAGATGTAAAATGAAAATGTTTTTTAACCCGTAAAGAAAAGTTTTTTTAAAAAAATAAAATTATTTATTTTTCCTATTGATTAGTTATTATTTGCACCTAACAACTGCTCGTATCAGTCAATCTCTTTATTTTCTCTCTTTTTTTATTATTTTTCTTTTTTTGATATTTGTTTATTTTTAATTTTTTTAAAGTAATGCTTATTATTTTGGAACCTAATTTGAATATTTTTCACTTTATGGTATAAGTCGACAAAATACCCTTGTAATTACGGATGAATTTAGTATCAAGGATGATTTATACTAATAAAATATAAAGTAAGAGTGAAATTGCCAAATATTCATAGATAATGACCAATCGTACAAGAGTGTTCAAATGTAACATATTTTATCCATTTCAAAAATAGAAATAGTTCAAAGTAATGTAAACCACATAAAAAGAAACTATTTGACTGAAATCTAAAACAAATGAGGAACAGCTAGTAATAGGTGTGATTCATTTTGCAACTATATAAACATATGGGTAGCAAATATGATAGAGATACAAGGGCTTAAGTTGCAATTAATGGGCTGGAGTATTTGCTGAGGCTCACAGAATGCAACGGGATAGGGAGGTGTGAGAATTCCGGGCAAAGGAAAACGAAGAAAAAAGAGAAAGAAAGTGAAAGAGACGGCGGCACTAGCTGAGCGGTTTGTACGTTGTTATTCTTTTGAGAATCTTGAGTTAAATTCTGGGAATTTTTATTTTGTCATTTGATTTCTCTTAGCGAGCTGCACGTCATCTGTTTGAGGAAATGCGCAAGACAGTTGTAACGTGTGATCTCCTCTTTAAATTTGTTTGGCACTTTCATGTTAGTTTACCTAAAGTTACAAATGTGCAAGCCGAGTTGATTTTCAGGTTTTAGTTACTGAAAATTTTCGCAGTTAATGGTAATAGACATTTTTATCCTATAACTGAACCATATTCATTAGGCGTGTGTGATTGGAACAGAGTTGAGAAGCTGTTGATTCAATGCTTCTTAGAAAAAGAAATGCAAAATTCAATGGGCTTTTGCACGTGGATAAGAAGCTGGACATTGGCTGGCTGGTTTCATTCTTACTCAGTGACAACAACTGAAGTTGAAAGAATAGCAAAGATTATCAATGACGATCCATTTCCTGATCCTACTCTTCGCTTTCTGATTACTCCGTTGTTGGAAAATTGTTTGCTGCACACTCAAATGGCCTGAAGGCCTATGAGTTCTTCCAATTATATTCCCTTCTTTGTGACCATTATGTTCCAACTTCTGATGCTTTTGAGAAGACTCTCCTCATCCTAACACGAATGCGGTATTTTGACAAAGCCTGGGAATTAATGGAAAGAATCAAGCTGATCCATCCTTCGTTGCTCACTCTAAAGTCAATGAGCATGATGTTATCGAAAATTGCAAAATTCCAATCTTATGAAGATACTCTGGAAGCATTTTGGAAGATGAAGGCACAGATATTCTCCGGGAAGAAATTTGACACGGACGAGCTCAATGTACTGCTTAGAGCATTTTGCACATGGCGGCAGATGAAAGAAGCACGGTCTTGTCTTCAACAAACTGCATTCTCGATTTTCACCCAACACCAAGGCTGTGAATATAAAATCATAAAATTATACAATAAAACAAAGTAAAAATGAAATTCATTAGGCAAATATGAATATATATCTAACCAAAATGTAATATATATAGATAAAGTTGTAAAATAAAAATATTAAATTAAATGATTAAAAGGAAAAATATAACAATGTATAATAATTAAACTAATAATTTTTTTGTTAATTCTTATTTTTTATTTCCTTTAAATAACACCAAATGTGAATAGTAAATATATTTCTCCATGTTGACGTGGAAGCCTACAACCGAAACTTATATATGGTATTTTGATTAAAAAAATATTAGTAAATATATATATATATATATCTTTTGAAGCGAGTAAATATATTCGTAAATTGCAGTAGATATATGTCTTTTTGCAAATTAAATTGTGCTTATCTAACAATGCTAATTAATTAAATTTTCTTAATTATTAGTACTCCCTCCGTCCCAACAAAATATTTCTCTTTTCTTTTTTTATCCGTCCCTAGTTATATTCTTTTTTTTATATTAATTTTTTAATATACCATAATTTATTATGTATAGTCATCAACAATAAAGAACAACTAAAATGAAATATTAAATAAATCAAAGAGTATATTAGAAAATGTATTGTTAAATTATATATATATATATTTTTAGAAAGATTGAATTATACATTTCTAATAAATAATAATATTAAATAATACTTTCTTAATTTACATAAAAAATTGAAAGAAGTATCTTTTTAAGACAGAGGGAATAACATGAGAAGTAAAAGGAGGAGTTCTTCTACAAAACTAGATAAGACTCCACAAAATTAGTTTAGTACCAAAATTAGATTTGGCATTAATTTAACAAAAACAGTCTTAGACAATGTGAAACTGTTTTTATTAGATTCATATCACATTAAAGTAAAGTAATAAACCTTATCTATCTTCTTAAAAATTTTCGTAAAAGGAAAACCTTTTTTGCGGGACGAAGGCACACATGTACCAAGGTTTATTATAACCAGCCAACTGTTATTCATGTATTCTACCAAAACCAATTTCTGTGTGTGACTCCTTGTCTTCTGACCGTCTTCCACTGTAAAGAAGAAGAGGGCCTGTTGCTTAATGGACTACGTTTTGCCTTGTGGCGTAACTGTAAAAAGTTAGTGTGAAATTGGAAGACCCAACTTTTATCTTCAGAAAGGAAGAAAGTTTTCATGCTTTCTCTTTCAATTTCCGCTCTTTAATGGACCACTAGGGTTTCTCACAAAACCCAATACTATCATTCTAAAATTGCAGAATCTACGTCGGTATCCTTCAATCATTTTCATTTATATGGATTCATTGTGCTCCCGATCTGTAACCAGCAATGCCCAACCGGAACAGGAAAGGGAATAATGATCTGAAAATTTTCCCTTTCTTTCCGTCTCAAGCCTGGATTTTGCTTCTGTTTGCTTCAATTCCGCTCTTGTGGGCCGTCTGAATTCTCACCGGCCATGGTAATTTTTGTTCCGCCTTCCTTTTCCCTGATTTTTAGGAATCTGTGATTATTCGTATGTGTTGCAATTTATATGCTTTTTGGTTGTTTGGGCATCCTTCATTATTTTCCCCTCGGGGGAAGGGGGGTGTCTACGAGCTAACCTTGAAATAGTGAGTAGAAGTTGCAACATGCGGTCGAAATGTATGTGTGCCGTGTGCGTGCATTGTTTTATCTATTCTTTCACTATGGAATGTTTCTGGTTTAAGAGCATCTCCAATGCAACAATGTTGACGGTGTATATGTGGTAAAAAAACATTGACATTATATTCAATAAACTCTCCAATGCAATAATGCCCACATTGTATATTTGGCAAGTAATTATTAGGTATTTTGAAAAAATAAGGAGAGAGAAATTTACTGATTGGATTGGATAAATTAGTGCTGGACATTCTCCATGACAGAGTCAAGTATTTAATGTGCCAGATAAGTATTTTTTTTGCCAATTGTCATATTATTCCATGGCTACCACTATGCATTGGAGATGCTCTATGATTCAATCGTGAGTGAGATAGAGGTTTTACCGGATTGATCCAGTGACACTTTTTGACACGGTTTATTGCATATTTTTGAATGGTTGATACTAGTATACTGCTATGTGCAAATTTTGAAGAAGAAGAAGAGATGAATGGTTAATACTACTATACCTTCATGTGCAAATTAAAAAGTCTTCTTCTAGTTAAGATAACTCATGGCTGTTTATTAAACATTAAACAAACTTTTATGCAATAATTTGATGTGGCACTTTCACTCTAACTCTAATCCTTTATGTCTCTTGACTAAATCTATAAATTCATCACCCAGAATGTATGTCTGATCTGCGGCCAGGAGGGATTCACTAATGCTTTTGTTTACTGCGTCAATTGTCTCAATTGTGCCGTGCATCGGTAAAACTGCACTGCGAATTCCCTGGTTTATAGTTTTATTTGCACTGTCCCTCTCACTGTTTCTCTACACTACAGAAACAAACTGCAGAATTAAAGTTCAACTCTATATTGTGCCAATAACTTTTAGATGCATCAGTTCTGCTGATTGGGCTGGAGCCTTCCACAAATTTGGCATAAGATGGATTAAGTTGAGACGCTGCAACATCATTGATACCTGTAATTTTTATGTTAATGTTGTCAGAATATGGTGGTTTGGTTGGATATCAATTTTTGCTGCTGAGTCTTTAGGCCTCTATAGCATGTTTAGCTGAGCATTTAACTTTCTGTTTACAAACACTTTCCAACATGTTTCTGGCTTTTCAGTAAAAATATAAAATTGAAAATAATTATTACCGTAATGAAATAATTTACGGTTTTCCAAAACTTATCCGTTGACTGTTACTGAAATGGTTCAATTTAGATATGGCTGGAGAACCTATTATCTGCCGATCGTTGGTTACAGATAATCATAGATGTTGTATTCAGGGTATGTCGATTATTAAATCTTTATTGCATTAGGCATAATAGATCATAGGATATTTTGTTTCTTTAAGCTACTTTCAGCTACTGATTGGTGACCAACTTCCTAACTCAATTAAGATTAGACACCAGCGATGCTATTTATTTATAATAATAATAAATAAATAAATTAATAATAATTATTATTATTTACATTTTCAGTACACATTTATCTTCCCATCTTGGAGCCGAATTTAGATTGATTATTCTGAGGGGTTTTCTGCTATTCCTTTCTTGACCTTCTGTTTTTTTTTTTTTTTGCCCTTTCAGCTACTGCATGGCTATACTCACTTCCAATGAATTTGTTCCTTGGCATTGTATTGACTGCGAAGTGATACTTCAGAAATCATCTGCTCACCATAACTGTGATGGTGTCACGTGCAATAGGGGGGATCATACAATTTCGAAATATATGGGAGTGTTTCCTGGAGAACTGAATAAATGTGATGATATATTGGCATTTGAGACAGAGAGACATGTTTATGGAGGTGGCCCTAGACAGCAATCACCTGAGGCTGGCTTGAAAGAATGTTCTGCATCAGCCAGGGGCAATACTCACTCCATTGCTGAGAAAGACCAGCTTGGCTCTGGAAAGCAAACAGATCACAAGCATTGCTCCCAGCAATCTAGCGAGTCAGACAGTGAGCCATGCACGGGAGAGCATAATTCTTTGGAGCGGAAGGCCTCTTTCCAAAATTCTAAGATGAAAACTGCTGAGTTTTGTGAAGCTAATTCAGAGAAGCAAGGGCGAAATAGTAATCCTCCTAACACAAATATTGATACGATGGGGATTCATTTAGCCAATCAAAATGTTAGCAATTTTAATGAGGCTCGACAATATCTTCCAGATGTTTCATTAGCGGTTGATGGTCATGTAGATTCACAACCTGTATTCACACCGATCTGGAGGTTAGGAAAATTATATATATGGAAATATGTTAGTAGAAGTGTACAACTGTTTTACTTTGGGTTCTTATTGGCCGCTTTCTCTTCCTTTTACGGACAGGGGAAGTTTCAACATACAGAACACAGATGATGGTATGCTTGATGAATTTGTAGTTCACATGTCTAATAAAGCATGTCAAAAAGTGTATGATGAGGCAAGTCAGTTATACGGACTGCTTTGCCTGGAAATGCTTCCAAAGGCTCATGTGTGGCCAAAGAGTTTTTGGACATCACCTCCCAGTGCTGATAATATTGCCCTCTATTTCTTTCCGTCAGACACAAGGTACTTGTTTTGATATTTTGTTTCCTGTCATTTATGATATTTTTGGTATGCTAGATTTTGCATATGAGAGGATTAATGTTGAAAGAAATTAAGATATCGTTTGTTATCATGTGCACTACTGTGTATCAAAAACTATTATTGTTTTACACTTATGTTCTCTCCCACTGTTTCTTTCTTTCTGAATATTTTTGGGAAAAACATGCTGCACAGGTATGAACGGATTTTTGATCATCTAGTCGAGGATATGATGGATAAAGAACTTGCTATGAAGGCTATTTGCGCAAATGCTGAGCTTTTGATTTTTACTTCTGTGGAACTGCCACCAGAATATTGGAGTACGTCTGAGTTCTCTATTTGCAAATAATCCCGTATTCTTTCTTTGTGTGTGTGTGTGTGTGTGTGTGTGTCTCTTTGCTTGAATTTTCTAATTAGAACATAATTGAATCACTTGCATAATGAAATTGCAGGATTTCAGGGCAAGTATTATCTATGGGGGGTCTTTAGAAATAAAAAGGTGTCCTCACATGAATTGGATGACCATCCTCCAAATTCGACTAGAACTAGAATTGAAAAATCGGTTTCAAATCGTTCAAATGATTTGGATGCTAGCAGAGGTAAAAACACTCTAAAAACCAAGACTTGGGATGCTCAAAGTCCTCTTAGCCCATTGAGCAACAGAGGTAGTTATGGTTTCAACCCTTTCTGATTGTGTTTTTCAATGTTTTGTATTCTTGGTTCTCACAATGGTCATGTTTCCTCTGGTCAGATTGAAGTTCTTAAGATCTCCGGTGCAAGCATGACACATATGTGGTCCAAGTAAGGGTATATGTGACGAGTGCAGATTGGTCAAAACTGAACAGGAAAGAAGAATCAAACACTCCTTTCTTTTGAGGAATAATAAAGAGGGTATGATGGGTACATTTGTCACACAGAAGATTGATGCGCAAAAGGTGCAGTCCAAGGCGTCCAGCTTATTGACGGAACGGTAAAACTAAAATGTAGTTCATGACATCGTCCAGTATAGTATGATCTAGTACTCTGCATATATAACACGTCCTTACCGTGTAGGAATTGGAATATAGGGCATTTTGTGCTTTTTGAGAAGCGTGGGGTCAAAGTCCGGCTTTTTTGATCTCATGTACACTCTGCCCTTCATTTTTTGGCTGATGTACAAGTCCAGACTATATAAATAGTTTCTTTAGCTCTTTGCTTATATATTATCTATTTTTGCGTGTTTCATGGTGCTACTTACTTCGATGTTGTATGGAAAATTTTAATTGGACAAAAGAAAGGATAAAAAAAGTGACAAAATAGACAAGTGTTATAAGTTGTTAGTGTTGATGTAAAAGTGATGTGATGTGTTGAAAAATAAGATTGTGTCACGTGTCAGTTTTGTTAGAATTTTTGTATGTGTTTTTATTCAAATAGCACAACTCATGTTATATATGTTGAATAGGGCAGATGTTAGTGTAACCCGAAGTTTTTGAGTTACACAACTTTTCTCATCGTATATACAGCTACGTCATATTTGAGTCAGCACACGTCATTTTTAAAAAAATTAAAAATAAAGGTTCTATGACATGTTTTCCTACGTAATAATAAATAAATAAATAGATAGAAAAATGTGACACAAAGTCTACTAGTCTCAAACTTTTTAAATCCTGCTTGGGGTAAATACTATATTTGCACTTCTCCGTGTGTTAGGTAGACTGAAAACAACATTAAACATTTAAAAAATCTTGCCTAGTCTTAAAAGGGTTAACACAACCCCACTTGTTTCCTTTTGTTTTCAACGATTATTACTGTGCGTCTTTACAATCTCTTTTCCTATGATATCATTTTTGGACACTCTTTTTCTTTCTTTTTGTCCTCTCTTGATCTTTGGAGGAAGATCACTATGTTTTGGTGGGGGGGGCCCCCGGGGGGCGGGGGTTAGTCACTTATTTATTTAAAAGGTAGGGCAGCGGGTGATGCTATAAGGATATTTCAAATTTGATATGCTTTTGGGTTCTATTGAAATGATAATTATAAATGGCAGTTTTGACCGTGTAATTTTGTGGCTATACAAACGAACCAATACAACAAGAAGAAAAGCGGAAGTGAATCCCATATTGCTGTATTACAAACTACAATCCAGAGGGTATATGACCAAAAAATTGGATCCTAAACTATTGTTGTGAGTATATAATAATAATAACAAAGACAAAAGCACAGATACTAAGTGCCAAACTAATTACGCATCAACTATGAGGCCCACAATTCCAATTCCAATTTCAACTCTACTGAAGACTGAAAAGTATGAACTCTTCTATGAAATGAAATTAAAGGGGGTGAAAAAAACCATTGTCCGGCTTAAAAGTAGTACCTTTTCAAGTGCTCAAGTACCACCTTGTAACAAGATCGACTTTTAATCCTGGCCAAACATGCTAAGTAGATCAGATTCTGTACTATCTTCATCAACCATCAGCAAATAGGAGAATTCATAAAGCAAAAGCCAGGGTTTATCTTAACTTTCTAGGGTTAAAGGTCAAATAAACTACGGAAAAGGTCTAGAGTATTTGGAGATGGCAAATAGGGCGAAACAAAAGTTGAAGGACTGGGAAGTAAACTGCTCTCTAAATAATTCTTGTTACTGTGTAAAACTGGGCTTAAGTCATAGAAAAAGTTGAGTGGATTCTGATGATCTGATGAAGGGGAGAAGTATTTTGGTGGAATACTTGGAAGAGAAGCTGGATTTGGTGATAAAATACCCTGAAATTGCCTGCCACTGCTCTCTATTTCTCTGCTGATATTTACTCCTTCAACCATATTCTCCATTTCATGATGAAACTGTGGTAAATATCTTCTTCCTTCTGGGGTCTTAGTCTTCTCTATTGAAGCGAAACGGGCTGCCGGAGATATTGCGCCATTGTTGAGATTATCTTGGAAAACAGAGGAACTGGAAGAGGCAGTTGAATTCGGGCCAGTTAGACGTTGAACCAGTGACATGAACTCGTTAGGATTTGCATGGATTATCTTGGGAGACACGGTGTATATGATCACCGGCGGCCGTGGTGGCGCTTGAGGCTGCTGCGGCGGCACCACCGGTGGTTTTCTGATCTTGTGAGACTCTTTATGCACTTTCAAAGTCGTAGGCCGGGGTCCTTGAAGTCCCCTCCTCGGTGACCTACCTTCTGGATATTCCGGCATGTCCATGTGGCGGCTCGGCTGGTGGTTCTTGTCAGTCAACGGTGGCTGGGCGGCGGAGGCGGAGGTGGTGGTGGTTTGGTGTGACAATTGACAATAATAATTAACGGTGTTATTTTCCGAATGCAAAGTAAGAAGACTTATTTTATATGCTTCATATGGGAGGAAATAATATATATATATATATATATATAAAATATACACAACACAACGTATATATTTAATAATTATATATATGTTGATACTTCCAGGCCTTGGGCCGGTTTCGTGGTGTTATAAATGTTTGAATTTGTCAAGAAATTTGTGGGTTGGGGATTGCACATCTAACATGTATATATAAAACGTCGCTGATTGGTACGAATGATTCAACTGATTATTTATAAATCAACAGAACTATCTACATACGTAACTAATTAATCGTCATAAAAAGTTACTGATTAGTAAGAATAATTCAACTCAATTATAGATTAACACTACTAGCTACATATATGTAATTAGTCGATCGTCATGCTTTCTTGACAATCTCTTTAATTATGAATATTCTTGACAATCTCTTTATGAGTTTTTCTTATTCAGTCCTCTCAAACGGTAATCCGTCTGTTCATTTTCTTCAAAACTAATAAGTAACACATGTTTTTAGTGAAGAATTTACGGGCAACAAGTGGATACATTTGCTTGAAAAAATCTAACTAGGAAGTTGAGGCGATATAAATATGGAGCAATTAGACGATGAGAAAATGATTGGCATAGGTGCATGAAACGAGTGTACGTAATCCAAGTTGGCGGTGGTGGCCAAGTTGCGACATTAGTGATTTGGACAGTTCATCAAACTTAGCCGCGCGAGTTGACTCACTATATTCTCCAAACTGGAAGCTCTGGGTCGGTCAACCCAACGAGTTTGAACAAATCTTTGGCCTGTTGTGGACGAAATATTATATGTAAAAATCTTTGACAATTTATAATAAAGCTAAAAATACTAATCAAAACATAAAAATTTGGGAAAAAACGAGTTCTACTTTTGTGGTCAAGGTCTGGTTTGCGCTTGAAATTCAAGTTTGAACTGTTGTAGACTTTGTCGTTTGCTTGACTTGGTACATTACATAACTTTTGTTTTGATTTCAGTTAAGATTCTTGATTTGGTCTGTTTGAGATTTCCATGTGTATAAGTGTATTTAGTATTTATTACAAGTGGTTAAAAGATTTTTGAAAATGATGCAATAATAATATATGTGCAATACATACAAAATTTATGTCAAGTTATGATTTGTATTGATTATATTTATTGGTTTTCATTTTCATTCTGACAGTTCCCGAGTTTGAGGATTCTTTGAGATAAAAATTTTATTTCAATGTAGAGAGAAGGAGAGCGTGAGTTTAGTACAATTAATTTATAATATTCGATCTACTTCTTTTGTCATATTGAATTTTTGAAGTAGCACTGAAGGCTATTGCGTCAACTGAATTAGATTAGCCTCTTGTTTCTATTTCTTGTTATATACGTTTGTTGATACGTATTCTAAACCATTGCTTTTTCTTCTCTAACATATTTTTGGGTTTCTTGTTAGTATAAACCTTGTACGGAGCAAGATAACTCAAAGTTGTTGGACAAGCCGGACTTTTGTCCTATTTAGTGTTATTTCTGTCAATTATATTCTTTTGCTGGAGAATATTGATAATAATATTTATTAATTCTTTTTTTCTTTTACTATTTTATTTTATTTTTTCTTAATGAGTCGTTGAATTTTTTTGCTGCCGGTTGCTAATCGGGATTGGACGATAAGAAAGATATAAAGTATTATCTATTAATATACATAAATTACAATTACAATGCTATACACTAAACATATTTATTGTGGTCAAGACTCATGTAATCTAATGACATTATAATTAAATTCCCTCCTCTACTATCCCTTTGTAATTGTAATATTAAAAAGAAAACATATTTAATGTTTGGACCAATATACATTCCTCCTAACCACAAGTTCTTGCACGAACAAGACCCCGCAACGTTCTTTTACATTGATAATAGTCAAAATTTCCCTTATCGAGTCTTGGTTACCATTTACTGACTTACAGTATTTGGGTACGAATTTGTCTCATCGACTAGTAACCTGTGACATCCCAATTTTTTCCCTCATATTTTTATTCCATATGATAGAGTGAAATGTGATGACTCAATTAAGTACGAACATTAGATCAAGAGTTAAAATGTTAAGGTGGAAAAAAAATGGAAAAATGAAACAAAAATCAAGTCGGTCACTAAGTGGATCATTTGACCATTATATTATATTATATATACATAAAATGTATCAAGAACAAGACAAACACAGCTATAAGAAATTGGAAAAGAAACGAGGAACAGAGGCTGCGATTCTTGGGGGGAAAAATGAAAAAAAAAAATGATGAAGCCAACGTAGAAGCCACGGAAATTTTTGAGGTGAGTTCTTGATCAATATCGGTATTATGATTTTGGCCAAATTTCAAAAGATTTGTAAAGCTTTAACTCTACGTTATGTTTAATTTGGGGTTTTTGATATATGAGTTTATGTGATAAATCTTAAAAGGGGAAGGATGACTAGTTTGTGGGTATAAAATTACATATAATTAAATTTCTTGAAGTATATGCTTTGTATTGATATTTTAGGGTTTGAAGTTATTGAGGTTAAATTAAGTGATAAATTAAGTTAAATGTATTTAGCTACCTCTTTCGTTACTTTGTTTTATGTTAGAAGATGAGAGTATTAAGGTTATTATTAAAGACAAGTTTAACTAAATAATGACCCAAGAAGAAGTTAGTAAATTCCTAAAGGTCACAATATGATATTGGAGATTTAAGTTGTGTGAAATTATTCTTAGATTATTCTCAGACATGATATTAGAATCATACAAGCTTAGTGTAGGATTATGTGAAGTTAGTACATGAAAACATAGTTTTAGAAGGAAAATAAAGCGAAAAATTTTTAAATGATGTGTTATTTGGGACTTTAAAATGAAAATTCCTCATGAAATTGAATATCGGGTTTATAATCTTAGTATCCATGAATTAAGTGATATGGAATGGGGATT
>CAVNYN010218013.1:0-27444 GCA_963692815.1 Nyctanthes arbor-tristis | reverse complement strand
AGCCCCATCAGTATTAAGCTTAAATTTGCCCATGCCTGGTTTAGCCCATTTCACAGCAATAATCTTAGTCCTAAACGACTTTTCTTTTAAAGTGAAATGATCTTTCAAATTGGTTTTTCTGTGCCAAAAATCTTCTTTAATCAAGCCAGCTTGATAGCACAAAAAAATATAGGTCTTCACTCTCTCAATGATATCTTTGCTAGACATAGGAATCTCTTGGAATTTAGCTCTGTTTCTACTTAGCCATATAAACCAAGGGATCAAAAGGGGTAAAACACAATATAATTGACCTGGCGCAACCTTTCTAGTAGAGAAAAACCAATGCATAAGCATAATATTAGGAGAGCTAACCTTACATGGGGGCACACCACAAATGTTGAAGAAATAATTCCATATACCCATAGCCAAGGAACTTTCAAAGAAGAGATGTTCACATGTTTGCAGAGCAGCACAACATTCACATTTTGAAACAACAGGGATATGAAGTCTTTTTTGAATGACAGAATCCACAGCAACCCAACCACTCCAAAGTTTCCAACAAAATAGACTAACTTTTTTGGGAATTGTTTTATTCCAGATAAGAGCCCAAGATTTCTGCTTAGTGTGTTTATCTCTAATCATATTCCAAACATCAGCAACCTTGGATGTTCCAGTGTTAGATGGAGTCCAAATAACGCAATCATTGTTAAGATCAAGAGGAACCTGTATAATCTCATGTGCCACATGTGGGGGAACCACAATTAAAAGCTTCTCATAATTCCAGGCACCTTGATAAAAAAAAATCCTTATATACGGTGGATATATAATGTAGTGTGATAAATAAAAATGATAGTAGTAATACAATTACCCATACTAAAAATTACTGTTTAGAAATTTCTTCAGGCGTCAAAAAATTTATTTATATCTAATTTATATCTAACGTTTTCTGAAAAATTAGTTATAACAAATATTGAAATGCAAATATATGCATAAATTTTGAACGATGCTAATATAATATTTTAGATTTAAGTCATTATTTATTTAAAAATTATGCTAATTAATAAAGATTAGTTGTGAAAATGTTTTTTAAAAAAAAAAAAAGGTGAGGGAAATAATTGTAGTAATAAATAAAGGTGAAGACACTTAGTGCAATTGAAAAGTGGTATACCAAATAAAATATGTGGTATGAATACAATCAGCCTAAAGTTAAATTCTAGATGAAATCTCCATTGTTAACAATTGTCCAGTAGAAAAGACTAGGGCTGATGCCAAATAACAAATAGTAAACGTTCCATTTAGATGCAGTAAACAAGGAAAAGAAAAACCAAAAGAATACCTTTTTGGATAAATATGCATAGAACTCGATAGAATTTCATGTACAATATATATGAAGTAAATATGAGAAGGCTTTTCATCTTGCTGGAGTACAATCCTGTACAGACGGTTGAGAAGGAAAACTGAAAACTCTCTTCTCAACGCACACATTAATAATGCTCTCTAATATGCACATGTACAGAAGCCTGTATCATTGATATATCCGGTTGAACAGCTAGCATTGTAAGGGCATCTGAAAATCCAGCCTCGGCAGTATATCTTTACTAATTGGCAGCATTCAGTAGTGCAGTTCCTGACGTCTTTTCATCGAGCAATCTTGCAAATGCAGGCTACAAAACGAGACTCTGTTACTCGATGTTCTCTTCATTTCATCTCATACCAGATATCAGGAGTTATATTTTACAGCACGGGAATTTTTAACCATGCCAAATATCAGATTTCCCATAGGGAAAATAAATAAGTTTGTTTTTGTAATCTACGTACTAGTTGGAAACAAGAAGATTGATCAAATGCCTACAGTGAGCATCTCTTATGATATTTCTGATAATGCATTACTATCTACTAAGGGGGTCCCATATTCTAAATGCTTTTCACTACTAAGACACTTGGAAATGCATGATCAGAAAGTATCTTTTACAAGAATAATCTATTTGAACAAAGAAAGAGACAAAAAAGTGAAAAAAAGTACATGCGGCCAATGGGATTACTATTGATGTAAAGGTGATGTGATGTGTTGAAAAACAAGATTGTGCAATGTGAGTCTGTTTAAATTTTTGTACCACTTTTTGTGCAAATAGCACAACTCTTTTTATGATGCCTGTCATGAGCATTTGATCAATGCGGTTGGAAGCTGTGAATGATGTATCTAGACTATTGGAGAGCACAAGTCTAGGTATCCATATGTTATCAACTTAGATCGAACTTATCATTTAATATCATATGGACGGGTGTTGAATAAGAAGGGTGTTATATAGCATTATTTAGAACCCATACCTCTTCCACACGGTCGCTTGAAAGGGAAAATGGCTCTTTTTCTCGAATCCCACCATTGTCTGCAATAATTCTTTCAAGATCCTGCAGAAATAAAGAGCTCAGCAATTTCCCAAAAAGGAATTTTTGAAGGGGAAAAAAGGAAAAAAGAAAGAACAAGAAGAAAGGAAATGGAGCTCGCTACATATGTCATGGATAACTCAAAAGTTAAAACAGATATCTCCTTCCTTCTTCTCTTTTCTCTAGCACGTATGTGATTGTGCACACACCAACACAGTCCGGAAACCTCAGTAAAATGATTTGAAGATTTGATCTTTGAGAACCACAGGCACTTTTTCTCTTAATAAATCTCCCAAAAAGTGCATTAAGAACATCCTTTTGGTGATATCTCTTTGAGTATTTGATATGTTACTGAAATGTAGGTTCAATGATATGGATCATAAGACAGTATAGCTTTTGTTTACAGAAGGAAGTCAATAACTGGTATTTTACTCATCTGGAGAGGTTTAAAAAGACAAACGAATATAAACCACATCTGGACATTGATGTTGTTAAGAAGGTGCACATTTTAGTGTCTGGCCGGTAGTGGCAATGAGAATTTTGATATCAGTAAAAGTGAAACCCTATATTTGCAAAGTACTGCAAGACTTAACTTCACTTGACCCAAAAAGCAAATGAATATGTTGACAGTGATCAAGATCGGAAGAAGGTCCATATACACCAAGAATGACTGCCTATTTAATCAAGAACATAGTATTTGGTTTCATAGTTGTAACTTGGAGACATACCTTTCCTGTCAAGATTTCATACTGAAGCAGTTCTTCCACAATTTTCTCCAGCACCAAACGATTTTTCTGAAGCATCATTTTAGCTCTATCGTACGCCAAGTAATAAATCTGCAAAAAGTTCTCATTTACATTAAAAGTGGAACGCGTTCCGTCCAACTTATATAGGCTTGTTTGTTTTTTTGCAAGTATTAAGAATATTATGCGAAAAGCAAATTTTGCAAATAGTTTTCTGACAGTGTTTGGTGCTTTTGTTCTAAAATAGAAATTAAATGATTGGATATGAGTGATAGAGAAGTAGAAGTAAATGTAGGTTATATGAAATATGTCATTGAAATTGGTTCGACGAGCTACGACATGTTAAAACAAAATCAACAAAATAATAGGGGCTTATTCTGCCCATAATAATGCATTAATTCTACTACTGTAGGTTATTTTACTTCAGTCCCGCTCTCCTACCAACATGTTTATATGATAACATGCCAACCAATTGACATGAACCAACAGCCGAAAAACATGTGGCAAATTGGGGGTGGGGTTTGGGGGGATGTGGTTATTTTTCACCTACCATCATCATCGTAGGATATCATTTTTGTATTCTACTGGATTTGCCTAACAGAAGTTCTAATTTGATATGTATCTGGAATCCTATCGCGTCAAATGAAAGGCAGGAATCAAAATGCAATTGAAACTATATATAGTTCCATTCAGGGTTACTGAAAGACTTCCCTCCCTCGTGTTTCTCCAAAGTCATCTGAATGAATTAGGCATCCTTCCCTCCTAACTTTTCATGTTAGGAATCTAAAAGGCCTATCACGCAAACCCCCTTAACTGTAGAAATCTGGTAATGGTAGCAATTGGTTGTGTAATCAGCTTAGGGCATATCAGACGTCCAACCAGATATGCAAAAACAACTAATTTTTCCAACTTTATCAGTCATTCATGGGACCATATAACTAATTATGCACAAGACACATACTTCTTCAACTTGGGCAGCCATCTCAAACTTCACGTCATCTCCCACGCTTAAAGTTGAAGCCTGCCATATAGAAAGCAAGGGAATAAATCACAGCTACAGCCGGCTCCATGAAATAAACAACAACAACAACCACAGAAAACAACAACAACAACAACAACAACAACAACAACCCCTCCGCCTACCAAGATAGGCTTGTATTTCTTTTCATCCGTCCCAAATTACAGCCCAGTTGTAGAAATATGGCTGAAATGTTAGTTTTCTTATATGCCCCTATTTAATATGCATTGCCATCTACAAAATAGAAGCATTAAGGTGAAATTACTCTTCAACTTTTTAACTTTTCCAATGAAATTAACTTTTCTTAATCTTTGTGGAAATTGGTATAAGGGTTCGTTCTTTGTAGCTTATTTTTTAGCTTTTGGGATAAAAAGCGATTTTTGCTCCAAATGTGTGCAGAAAAGTAGAGAGAGACTATAGGGAATTGTGAAAAATTATTGTCTATGGGGAATGTGTGGTTGATATAAGTTTGATTTGTTGATAAATTTTGTAGTGAAAAATGCATTGTAGAGAACAAGCCCTAAATCTATTTTAGTGTGACAGAGGGAGTAACAAAAGAAGTAGCAGTAATTGCCCACAGTGCGCACAGAAAATACCCACCTCTCATAATATACCACCAAGTGTCCCATGTTTTAAGACTTTTGATAATTGGACACTTGGTAATATATCATAAGAGGTGGACATTTTTACAATGGCCACGGCGGCGGCCGCGGTGGTTAATAATAATAATAATAATAATAATAGTCTAACAGCACAAAAACATTCCCTTCAAAACTAGAAGATACCATATATTGTTGCACCTTCTATCAATTAAAAATAATATAATCACTCCAGCAGAACCTCTGTGCACTATACTTGTAAAGTGCAGCAATTTATGAAGTAATCACAGTTTTTAATTCAGTTTCTAGAATTCTCAAAATCTTAGTTACCAATGAAATATCGTGCTGCTACACGACGCTCTTCCGATCTCAAAGATGGTTACCGCATCTTTGTGGAGATAAATTGTTGAACTACCAGAAGAACCCCATCCAAACTGAGACTATGTGCATGCTTTCAATTAATATAACAAAACATACCATAATGCATGAACTTCGTCATGAAAGTGTGTGTCTGCTTTAGTGACTGCAATATAATTGCTCCAAAAGAACTGCTGTGTGCAGGTGTGAAAAATTATGAAGTGATCATCGTGCTTAATTCAGTAAGGAATCCTCAATGTGCTCTTATATGAAATGAAATATTATGCTATTACATTATTCAAAGATCTTTACCGCATTGTCGTAGTGATAAATTGTTGAACTATCAGGAGAACCCCACCCAAACTGAAGAACCATTCTAGTAGCTATCTGCACCATAGGAAAATTATATTAATAAGTTCCTTTTGACAAGCTTTAAAAAAATAATAAAATAAAATGACTTTGGCGTAGAGAAACAACCTCCTGTGCTTGCTTTAACTCTGACGAAGAAAGAACATTTTCCTCCCCAAATGGAAGCAGCAGTTGTGATGCAACATAAGAACCAAAGCAAAATACAAGTTTTTTTTCATTATATGCCTTGGTTTCAAAATTTCCATTCACAGAACCTTCACTTCTAGCCTTGCTAATCTTGGTGTATGCAATTCCCTGCAAAAATATGAGCCCAATATCGGTAAATATTTCATAAGTAACATGATCCAAAATCTACTCCGGGAAGTACATGTCAGAGTCATCCTTTGCCAACTCTAGTTTACTGAATGCAGCTTTGAATTTTTAAATAGAATATAATATTTAAAAGAATGCAAACGAAGGAGAATTCTCAAAAAGAATCTATCCAAGCATGGCAAGAAATCAGTATCATGCCTGAGATAGTAAACAGGGGAATGTGGAAACTTACATAGTTATATGCAGGGGAAGAAAAAAAAAACGCACCCAAAAAAAAAAAAAGTTAGAGGTAAATAAGACATGGAAAGGTCAATTTCCATCAAATGGTGTCAAAGATGCTCCAACATAGTAAGACACAGACCTTCACACTCTAACGAACATTAATCTTAAGCAGAAAAAGTGGCCACAAGGCTCTTTGTTCATATAACTAAGTTGAAGTTGCCCCTAAAGAGACTACTAGAAGGGAAGGAACAACACCTGCCAACCCAAACTGGCTTAAGTTTCTGAAGTGGGTCATCGAAAACAAGATCATGTGTTACTAAATAATCTGCTCACAGTTAATGGTCTCTTACTTGGATCCCTTAGCCACTGGGACGATAGCAACACTATTTATCTTTTCTAGTATAGAATTTCAATTTATCGAAATTGTATAGAACAAAAGCACTCCATGTTATTGATTACAGAGCACTAAGTCAAACAATTTAGCAGTTTTACCTAACATTAGTCCACAACAATGGCTCCCTTGGATGCAGTTTGAGGAATCACAGATTTAACGATGTGGTATAATTACAAGTATTGACCTATAGTAGTAATAGAACAAAGTAACTCAGTAAAAGATACAAATAATCATGGTGATGTAACATATATAACACATATTCAGAAGTATATAAAAGCCATGAAACAAATAACTACCTCCCAAGAAGAAGGCTCAAGCCATAGATTATCAACAACATCAAAATTTGGTAACAGAAGGGCCATAAGACCACGACCTGCAGCCCAAACTGCATGTGGAAATTTAGTTTCCCTTGTCCACTACAAGAAAATCATAGCAAAAGTTAGTTTCATAAGTTTCAAGAAGTCTCATAGAGCACTCTGACTGCTAGATCCTATATAAATCTGGGGAAGATTATAAACTGATTACATTCTAAACAGATAGAAACGAGAGCTAAGTGGGTAGGAGTTGTTGGTCCCCCATACTGTGTGGGTATAAATGATCCATGACCAGCTTAATTATAAATTGCTGGTTTATAATGAGTTTGAGACCAACTAATGAACATTTTGGCATTTTACGACCATCACAAAGAGAGAGAAATGAAACAGAAACATTGAAGTAAAAGCAAGCACTTCCAAAAGAAAAATGACCAAATATCTATCCGAAATACTAATCTGTAGTGAAATAAGAAAATGAAAGAGTGCAAAAGGGTGACAAACAGAAATAGAAATTAGAATAGCAGTTAACCTACTATGATGTAGGGCATGAGTGTTGGGCCATTCATCAACAAGATCTCCATAGACAAGCAAGATGGAAATGAGGATGATAATATAAATGTATGGTAATGCTAGAACGGACAAAATAATATGAGAGATTCTTCCCCAAATAGACAGGGAACTGATTGAGGAACTTAAGGGCACAAGTCTTGCATAAAATCCAAAAGACTCATGCTCATAAGAGTGATGGAATCTGCTAAATATCTAGTTGCTAATCACAACTGATAATCACTGCTATAAGGACATAACTGATGGATCATTTCCAAAATAACAAGAAAATGGGAAAGAAGTTCTGCAGAGAAGCCAGAGCATAAAAACCTAATAGATAATTTTCACCTCAAATTCAACATTTCAGGTTCAGTTTCCAATGAAGAAATTAGAATACTTCTGTCCATTGACATGCACAGGAAAATTACTAGAAGTATCATACACAATCCTATGATGATAACCAATGAACAAAATTTGTATGTTATGAAAAGAAACAGGTCAGCAATCCAGCTAGGCTTGGACCCAAACTGTAATCTGCATATAAAGCAACTTCAGGTCAACTAGTTAACAGGTCTAAAGCTAGAACTGAGATCCTAGCCATAAATTTAGAACTACTCAATCTAAAAAGCCAGTACTCTCTCTCTCTCTCTCCCTCTCCCTCTCCCCCCCATATGTGTGTGTGTGTGTATAAAGGGGTGTCCTATTCTCACTTTAATGAGGTACAATGCAGGGTTTAAAATGTGCGGTTGCGATTGAGTTGTTGTCAAATAGGTGGTAGGTAAGATTATAATGTGAAAAGGAAAATGAGAATCAAACGCCACTTACCATATAACTAAAATAAAGTTGCAAAAGCAAACTGATTAATAAAAATGCAAAAGATAGTAATAAATAACTGTTTGAAAGGTTACTTACGTCAAGAGGTGGATTCAACAGTTCTATACCATTACTTATTTGGCCATACGGTTCCATTAGTTCAACTGCATTCTGCAAGTCTTCTTCCGTCAATGTCAATCCAAGATGATTCACGAGTATGCTGCTCACTTTTTTCACCATTTTTGTTTTTCTAACCCATCTAGGGACCATGCCACTAAAAGTCTGCATATAGTAATAGAAAGTAAATCATGGATAGAGACTAATCAGCAATTAGAGGATAACATGATGATAGAAGCAACAGTTCTTACTGCAAACCAGCTGCAATAGCTCATAAGCTCATCCCTGTCAACAAACTTGCTCCTGAAAGCACTACCTTCCAATGCCATAGGCACAAGTTTTAATTCTATTGGACGAAGAAGAGCTGTTTTTTCAGCAACCTACAGGAAGTTGTCTCAGTGTTTAGGTGGCATATTAACAATGTTAGCAATATGAAAAACGCATCCATGTACTAAATTTCTTAGCTTTCATATTTGTTAGATCATCAATCAAGCAGTACATGGCAATGGCATACTTGTAAAGAAACTACTAGTTTCAAACTTTTCACAAGAGAGGTTAGAATACTCAAGTAATCAAGCATACCTGTTACAGAACAAGTTCACTGATCTAGTGTCAGAAGTATGGGAAATCATACTAAAGATCAATCACTGGTTCTGTGCTGAGGTTTTACAAGTGATCCACAGAACTTAATGCCTTGATGCCATGGTTGTCTTATATAAGAATTGCTATGGCTTAATACTGGCAATTGGCATAAACATCTAGATCTGACCAGGCTGACCAAGTCATGGCAGTAATAATAGCACATAGTGATAGAGAGGAATATTGACCTGTCGATGATGTTAAGATGAAAATAGTCCTAAGCTCTACCAACCAACTTTCCACCATTAACTCTGAAGAAATGGCTGGATGCAGCAAGCTACCGACGAGAGGTTGGGGGGTCCTTAAAACTAGGCCCAGTTAAGTAATGAGAAATCTACGTCAAACTTAAAAGTTATGTTGACTATCACCTTTAACTGATAAACGTGTCCAAGCAATTCATTTAAAAAAGAGGGGGGGAAAAAGCAGAAAATGACCATCCAGTAGGAAATGATGGAAGTACTATTAAATTAGTAAATCAACGCTTAAGTGCCCAGGAAACTAGGAAAATGAGGGACTACATGAGTTTGATTGGTAATACTTTCAAAAGATAACAAAACATTAAGTTTAGTTAATTGTAAAATGATAAGCTACCAGAAGTTCCAAAAAACCAAAGCTTAAGCAGCAAAGAGTTGCATAATTGAGTAAAGAAAACCTTTTAATGGCACTTGATAGGTACCACAATTACGGTTTTAAGGGACATTTTAGGTATATTGTAAATAAGTGGTGCTAACAACTATAAATGATAGAAGGCAGGTTCATTTTTATTAGGAAGATATTTGGTAGAATGCAGGGGAAAACCTTTGGGAGAAAGATAATGTTACAACCTATCGGGTAGAACTCACCCTCAAAAGCTAGCTATCGAGAAAAGGATGCCTAAGGGGTCATAAACCCAACATTTTTCCCCATAACTTTTCCATATAGGACTTTGTCCCATACCTAAATTCGGCATGATGCATTTTCCTTTCTCACCAATGTTGCGCAAGTTCCATACCTTGCAATTGGAACCATGAAATTCCATCACCCCCTGCACTCTAGGTGGGACTGCGCCCATGACAATAAGCTTTACACTAGCTGACTTAGTCTCAAGTGAACACTGCAATACACTATGTCATCTCCCGCATTGGGTAGGCTGTGCACTAATCATGGCTAGTTCCCAACAAACACTGCAACACAGATGTCACCTCAGCTGCCGCACGATTGCAACTGGGAGACTTGGTGACCTCCAATTGTTACAACCTCTAGTGGAACTCACCCTCAAAAGCTAGCTATTAAAGAGAGGGTGTGCAGGAGATTATAGACCCAACATTTTTTATCATAACTTTTCCATGTGGGACTTAGACCCATACCTAAACCCCACATGATTTATTCCCTTTTTTCCTCCCCAATTTTAGGCAAGCTCCGTACCTTGCAATTGGAACCGTGACATCACATAACAAAAAGTCATGCGCGATGGAGGTTTTAAGACATTTCATTGAATAGTTAACACGTTTGGAGCTTTCTTACTGCAAAAGAAAATTAGGATTTTTGTTTAGAGATTCTATGTTATTTTACCAGTTTCTAAGTATTATTCCTCATATTTTGACTCATTAACGTTATATAAAAAGGGTCAAGCTTTTATTTATATTGACTTTTTTTACTGTGAATTAAACTGATATTATCCTTCAAGTTCTTCTAGTTCTCACCCTTTCCCCTTCTATGACTCTTTGTTCTCTGTTCATATTGTGTTTAGCATCAATGGGAAGATTAAGATTTCAAGGAGAGGAAGAAAGAGAAGATCAAGATGGTGCAACAAGATGACATATACAATGAAGAGCTCTGACAAATATGAAACGATCAGCTAAAACCATTATAAGCTCCTATTTCTTTTTTCTTTTTCCTCAATTATTTAAACAATGTTAGTTGAATACACAAAACACAATTGGAAGTATAGTATGCTGTAAAACAAACATGCAACCTATATAGGGAACGAGCTTACAAAATATAGTTGTTATTACCTTTCTCCAATCTACAAAGTCGACAAGATCCTGGTCCATTGTTTGTTCTGCAGCACTTCGTAGTATCTTCTCCCTCTCTGTTTGAGTTGGCCGCTGAAGGTGAAATATCCTATCCATCCTACCAGGCCGCTTCAATGCATCATCTATTTGTTTAAGATTAGAAGTAGTAGCCATTAAAAGCACCCCAGCCTGTTCCTCAAACCTGTAAAAGACACTTGTATTAACATCAAAGAAAATAGAATAATGCAATCAAAATGCTATAGAAGTATTAAAAAAAATGCAATAAAAGAAACGTTTTAGTTGAGTAGAATAATTTTTAATTGATCCATCAATACATGTTCAACTTGAAAATTGATGTCAAATGGCTATCCACTAGAAATGGTCAAGCTCAAACAGCAATACCGAGTAGTAAAGTCAACTCCCTTTCTACTAGTCACTTGTCCATAATAGGTCGTCCTCTACAAGAGGTTACAAAAATAACATTAGAGCAAAATATTCATGCTTGATACCAAATTCGGAACCAATAGAAACCTATGCACCTAACAGCATTATTAGTGTTGGGGGGAAAATGTAGCACAAAAAATGTAAGCAGAATTTCTCTAAATGAGGGGCCAAATTTGGCCCCTTTGGCCCTTCTTTTACATTTTTCAACCCAAAAATGGCTTTTTCCACCCCCAGCACCCCTCAACATTATTTAGGTGTAGTGGGCGGAAGGGGGGACACCATTAATTTGGGTTTTCCCCCATCATGCTTTAATGGATATGAGAATTTCCTGATCCTTGCATATACAGCAGAGGCCCACATCAACCTGGGAGAAACTAGGTTTACAAGTACAATGATGGTCTTGCTTTGGCTTCGGTCAAAGATGTGATCATCTTGTCATCGAAGCCAAAATAAGATAGTTCATGATCAATCAAAACCATGGAATACCAAATGACCAAGTTGATAAAGCCCCCTTAGCATTTTATTTATATTTCAAAACAAAAATAGAACGAGAGAAAATGAGTTCCGGAGATTTTAAATTCAGTTGAATCCCATGAAATACGTTAATGTGATTGGTTTAACCAAATTTCTTTCTTGAAATAGAAACAGAATGCTAACAGGGCTAAGACCAAGTGTCACACAATTTTAAAGATCACAAGAATGCATCCAGTAGTTGCATTAGCCAACCAAAGAATATTCGTTCGCTAATTTCAATAGCCTAAAAAGAAATGGGCAGGAGAGATGGCAAAATGACAAAATAAGAGCTTACAAGAAAGAAAACTTGCAATTGTAATATTAGTACAAAATCCTTAGAATTTGCACATGAGCTCCACCACAAAATTTAAGGTAGCAAAACGCCTTGACATAGCAATTTAGGCAGTATTCACATTGTGTATCAATTTTAATTTTTGTGTTATGAGTTCAATTTTAGTTTTGCATTGAGTGTCTGTTTTTCACTTTTAAGTGTTTCCAAATATTGACATAAACACCCAAAAAGAATTTTTTTTTTTTAAGTTCTATTTACAAAATTCTTCCCTATTCTTGAAAATCTGTTGCCTAAATTATGGAAGTAAACAAGGTTTCACTAGTCTGAAAATGGGAAACCAAAAAAAAAAAACCTAAAAATGAGAAATAGAAAAATCCTTTATGGTCCTGTCTTTGCCGATAATATTCCATGTACCAAAAGTAATCCCAAGAATACCGACATAACGGAAAAACAGAACTGAGATGATAGAGAGAGGTTGTTGCAGCAAAGAGAACGCAAAACAAGGGTTAAACAATATGAATGTGAATGTGAATGTCCATGGACATTTTAGCCACATTAGCTACGCAAGGAACTTTAATGGACTAAAGTCAACCAGTCTAAAAGTTCTAAAATCAATGAATTGTACATGCTAATGCTACTGACAAAAATCTATAACAATTGAACAACACCCAAATGGTACATAAACTGTACACATAGTGCCTAACCAGTGGGCTAAGATTAGGTGAGCAGTGCCCATAGTTTTTGTTCTTTTGTTTTTTAAATTTTTAGGGTATTTGGGAAATTAGAGGTGTCGGAAAAATAATTTAGGATTTGGAATATTAAGGAAAATTCTAAAACCTTATTTCTAGAGGCCCTTTTTTAACTTAAAAGGAAAAACACATGGCTGAATCAGTGATGTAAGGCCTCTAATGCAAGCACGGAAACAATATCAACAGCAATTCAATATTGCTTAGGCTTGTTGTAGCTCTACATTGAAATATAAAAAACCTTGTATTAATCATAGAAATTGAACTGTTTAAGTTGCAGGAGAATTCAACATACATAACAAAAGAAATGATCCTCTGGTATAGAAGGAAAAAGAATAAAAACAAGATAAAGGCAAAAGCAATCATAATGATAATACTTTGCTAATTCTAATTTTAATTCTTTTTAAATTGGAATAGTTTTACAACTCTGCTGAATACATGAGATGGAGTTTTCAACACATGCTAGATGCAATTGACATATTTCTGATTTAGTGAAACAAAAGGAATTTAAATTCCCAAATAAGGTTTGGAATTATTTGTGTTGATGACAATAGTTTGAACTGGAGAACCTTTGCCCACGTGATCAGACAAAGTAACAAACTATGTTGGCAATGCAACAGTTGAAGCAACGGAGGCACACACATGAGGAACCTTTGAAGTACAGGTTTGGCCTATTAAATGATAGTTTTAATTGACAATCATTGTAGATCTCTCAATTTTCCACAGACACTTTGGCCAGGCCTACCATTGTTCCTCGAAAGGAATATATAAATGGTCTAAACCCAGAGAAATTAAAACCCTTGGTTTAGTGAAAAGCTTTACAATTGTAAAAATGCAATTTTACCAATAAGCACGGACAATACGAATCCATTATCTTCAAATTTGCTTATGATTCAAGGTCATTAAATGAAATCTCACGCTAAACTTCTTAGTGCACTGAGCCGAACCACTTCCAAATTTTGAAATACAACTGTTCAACATCTTTCAGACCATCTATGCTTATCCTTGAAGCCTCTACTCTTCTCGTGCCTATTAAAACAAGAGGCCAACAAACTTAACTTTATCCCCAATGAATTCGGCAGACGGCTTTGGCTACATGAATTATTATTCACCATTCCGCTTTATACTTTGCTGAATCTTATGGGACGCATAAACAAGCTAGAATTTTAGCTACTGCAATGGGACATCTCAAGTCCAGGCTAACATCTATCTTCTAACTTCCTCTACCAAAATTACAATTAGGAAAAAGTTTTAGTACCATGTTCCTACTATCACTAAAAAGGCATTCCATTTCCATGTAATCTATCTTTTCCCTACAAAATCTAAAATTTTTTAGATTTTTAAGTTTCAAATAAGTAGGTATCACCCCAGGGTTTATCAGCTGCTACCCAAAAATAGACACCTCTTTGATATATGTCATGAGAAGCAGGTAAGCAAGGACAAAAGGCCAAACTTTGAAGTATGAATTTAACACAAATATATAATACCTCTACTTTTCATGTCATCCCGGTGTAGAATGTAACAACAAAACGTTACACAGGTAACAAGTAACTAAAGCATTAAAAGATCCAAAGATTCAAGAAACAATAACTCAGTACTCAACAAATTATATTTTACTTATCTCCATTGCAAATATACAGAAACAAAAAGCCATTTACCCATCAAGCTCAACAAGTAGTTGATTGATGAAAGCCTCGTGATCCTGCTGTTTGGTGTGAATAAACTTGCCACGTACACCAGCAAAGTGATCAAAATCCTCCACAAAAATAATGACAGGAGCCTGGATATATCATACATGATTCCGGATGAGTACAGAAATTTGCGCTTGTCAAATAACGGAACTATTTAAGATAATTCGTTTTCAAACTATAACTGAAGAAAAATAAAAAAAGAAAATATTATTAAAGATACATTTCGTAAACTGAATAAGAAAACAAGAGAACAAGATTAACAATTAGATTTCTGGAATTCTTCTTTATATAGAGGAATTTACATTTATATTTTTCACAAGTACTCAAAGTTTAGAAGTTTCCATGACTTATTTTGGCAGACAAAAACGAACTTGAACATCATTGTAGAACTATTGTCATTAATAATCTGTAGACAGAGAGAGAGAACTAAAAGGAAAACAATAGGGATTAAATAAGGTCTGTTTGATTCTCACTTTTAGAAAAATCGATTTTTGACTTTGATAAGGGGCTTCACCATATTTTGAATCATTTCAAAAAGCAATTGTCCGAATTCCTGCGTGTTTGAATAATTTGACCAATCAATTTTGTATTCCTAAAAAAACCCATTGCCGTAATGATTTGCAGTGGGCCAATTTCACATAGGTAGAGTAAATGTGAAAGTAGATAAGGGGCAAAAAAGTCCCATGAATAAAGGTTTGAATGTTGTGGGCCCATTTTGACATCAACTCCTTATCCTCCCAATGTAGCCAAACCAACGGTAATATTTTTGCTAAAACCAGCCAGAAAAATGAGAACTAGACAGACCCTAAATTACATAAGTTAATGACAATGCCCGTGTTTGCAAACCAAATCTATTTTTAGATAAAAATGGGTCAACCCAATCACATCCACATATCTCATGGGACCCACATGTACTACACAAATCTTCACCACTCAACTCCACTCATTCTCACTCATTTCTCATAAGAACTCATTAAAATGAGAGCGCAAGCGGGTCAAATAACAATAATGCAATATGAATGAATAATGCCAGTTAGGAATTAGGTAAGTATAAAACTTTTAACATCAGCCAAGAAACAAAAGATTACTGTTTAATTGCTCTGCAATTATCTCGCAGACCATGCAAGTAATTGTTAGTAGATATAAGTGAGACCCAAAAATATTATATGTTGAGGAAATAGGAATATCAAGTACAGAAACTGGGTGAACTGAAGTAGCCAAAAATTCATTACCAATCACAAGATAGAAACTAAAATTTCAATATATATTTCACGTTATCAAACAGAAGGTGTCAAGTTTCCTGCTTCGGTAGTACGCATGTTCATATTAAGTACCTCACATCCCAATTATTTATAACGTAAACACTATTTAGCACTGTTGATGATCAAATTTAGATAGCACAATGAAGTTCCCATCTAACAGCTTACAGATTTATATGACATAACCTCAGTTCAAGTTTCACCACCACACATCTAAAGAAGTTTCCCAGTCACGGGTCTTTGTTGAGAAAATGAATCATATGCAAACCTATGAGGGTTGTATTGAAAGTCAGAATTAAAGTAAACAGCTTTAGCTTTCTAGTAGCTAACAGCATAAAGCTTGTTCTAGGGAGCTTTATGTTGATTTTGAATTTTGAAAGTTAATTATTTTGGGAGAATGTGCGGTGGGAATGCAAAGAAAATTATTGGGAAGTGTGAAAGTTTGTTTTCAAGGAAAATATGTAGTTGGTATTACAGTTTGACTAATTGACCAGATTTTGATTTAAGATAAAGCTCCCTAAAACAAGCTCTTACGTTTTTACATGGCATAACTAATTGGACGATTAAAATTTATGGCATAAACCAATGACTACAACTGAAATGAAATAAAAATGAATGAAAGAAAGCAACCAGATCCCTCGCAGTCTGGAATAGTTCTCTAACATTGGATGCACTTTGGCCCACCCAGAGACCAGCTTCCAATTGCTGGGCTTTGACTTCGACAACAGGAACTTTTGCCTCTGCTGCTATAGCTAATGCTAGGGATGTTTTTCCTGTTCCTCTCTCTCCAACAATGAGAACTCCCTGTAATTCCATGGTTGCACAGTTCAGACACAAGGTATAAACTGTATTATCTTGGACTTACAAAATATCGCAAAGCTATTTAAACAATCACTAAGAATAGATTGCATTTAAAATGCACTCATGAACAAAGATTCCTTATTTTGCTTGCCCACGCAAATAAGGTTTAAAAAATGTGTGTATCAAACATACTTCCTGACCAAAAGAATATATGCCGGGTGCGAAGGATGAATCAGAAATCACATACCCTTGGAGCACGAGCTCCCGCTTCTTTATGTATTCGAGGATTTCGCAGAAACCTCACAATGTCATTGATTTCATCTCTCATAGAGTCAACACTTGTGAAGTCTTTTAGCGGAATAGGAGGATTCTTAACCCTCTGAAGATAAAGAAAATGAAGGGCACTTGAAAATCAACGTAATAGATATCAACAAGATAGCTAGCTAACTTAAGCACGGAATTAGAACCTTCATTTGATCGAAAACTGTGCTTATTGGATCAATACCATCCTTCTTCTTGCGTTTTATTCTCTTCATCTTATATTTAACGTAAGCTTTCTGCAACATATTGTAAGCACATTAAATGCATATCCAGAAACAATTATGCATGAATAAAATAAATAAGCCCATAAAGATTTCTCAACAAATTAACTGAAAACCATGTAACATCATTGAAACAATTGATCTGCCATGTAACATCATTGAAATAATTGATCTCCCATGTTATAGCTATTGCTTGTAAAGAACATGAGCTAGGATGTAATTGCCCTTTAAATTTGAATACCACACAGTACTTCAGAATTAAATGTAAGAAAAAAATGCCGGATTCTCATAATTGTCAAAAATTTCTTCAAGGAAGTGTAAATCAAGTAATCAGTGTTGGACAAATCTACTTAAGGAATAGTCTTTCAAAAAAGGATTTTGCATAGAATTACTTGCATCATCTGAAATAAATTCAAGGAGGGAGATACATCTAAACAAGTCGACAGTGTAAGAACCAGAACAGAATTATTAATTTCAATTTGCCATCCACATATGCATACAGCTGTTCCTATTGAAAATTGAGTCCAAGGGTGAAATTGTACCACTCTCCGTAGCTTCCTTAAGTTGGGATCTCTCCGCAAGGGCCCATAACCAAGAAGTCTTGGAATTTTCCTTTTCATATATCGGAACACATTAAACAATACATATCCATATATGATTGTCCTGACAAAAAACCAAAGATACCACTGAAATTCATCTCTTTTCCTTGATTTGAAGTTAATTTCCGCCTCAGATTGCCACTTTAAATACCAAGTGGAGCCAACGGATACATCAGAATACTCTGGCCAAGCCATACCCAACTGCATCCTTACCTGTAACAAAGATCAAGAAAGAATCACGCAAAATTGTTAAGGAAAGAGTCTGGCAGCAAAAAGGATGTGTTCTCTGTAAAAGATCAAAATAAGACTTGCTTAAAAGAGAAAGTCAATAGCTTCTGGTATTTGAGTTATTATATACAGCTACTCAATTGTTACCTGATAAGGAATAATAAACTCCACAAGAGGGAAAATGATCATCATCATGATGTCATCATTAGTATTTTTAATTTTTTTGAAGCTCCACTCCTTTGCATGTGAAACAATGCTACTATTCCACATTGCGTTAAAACACTGATGAGACAGCCTCATAATTAACAAGATCGGAAGAGCGTCGTGTAGGAAATCTAACTCCGAAAATGGAATCCACATAAGCTGAACTGCAGTAGGAATGCCAGCAGCAATCATTCTCAAATACAAACCATCAAACCCGCCAAAATCTTCAAACAGCAGCTCAAATTCCTGACACAAAATTAATAACATAAAAAGGCTCAAAAACAAAGCTTCAAATGTGAAATGAAAGAGAAACTGTGCAAATAGAATCCTACCTTAACATCTACAAAATACTCCCTTTCATTTCCCTTGAGAGTGATATGCATGGCAGCCCAGTCATGCCTTATGATAGCACTCTGCACAATTTTCTTAGAAACAGCATAAGGAACAGCCATCGGGTCCATCTCCCACCTATTCCTTTCTTGATTATACCAAGTCTTGGAGTCTACTCTATCCCGATAAAGAAGAATGCGTTCCTACATTAACATATCCCAAGACGTATATGACAAATAAAACCCAGAAAAGAAGACAGCATTTTTGTCAGATGCAAAAACCTAACACTTCCACATATATGCAAACAACTGCCCTTGAGAAGTTATATACGAAAATAAGGCTTATTTTGGAATCTGAGACGTGCCTGTAATTCAGTGAATTGGCAGAGAATACCCTTAGTTCTTAAACTACCAACTAGTTTTTCATCACATTATGGCCTATATCATACAATACAAGAACTCGATATTAAAATAATTTCACAAGAGATTTAAATGCCTTTTTATTATATTAAAAAGGACGGGCCTTTTTTGCTAAAAGGAAAAAGGAAGATGAAGAAGAACAATAAGGTTTCCCATCCTCGTAACTGAGCCAAAGAGAAGCAATGTGTTTCTTACAGTAGTGTCCTAGAGCATCTTACTCATGCAAATCTCTTCATAGACTTCAAAAATACCAACTGAAACAAAGGTTTAGATGCCTGATAAACTTTCACCAGAGATGAGATGTCTTTACCAATTGTAATGAATGATCAACTACGAAGTAACCATGAGTAGCATTTGTTGGTAATGGATGCCGGTAGAAAGAAAGGCAGCATATCAGCGTGAGTTTTGTTAGGCAGAAAACGTAAATGACAGTGATACAATGACATTAAACAAGTTCTGAAACTTAATGCACTTGTCAAAAAGTAAACATACTAGGATGGCGAGCCATCAAGTAGGCATGTACTGCATTTTCAACCAAGACCAGTATTAGTATTTTCCATCAAAACTTACCTGTCTTTCGGCCACATACTTTTTACGCAGTTCAGCATTTTCCAGCAGGCTTCTTTTCATGTCTGCCTTAACTTCCTCGCGCCATTTCTTCCAACCATTAAATAAATGAAAACCAACAGCTTTAGGAACAACAACTTCCTTCTTTCCAAACATCCAGTTCAACTCAATTTCTGGGAAACCCTTCACAACCTCATCCGCTGGAGTGATTGCTAAAAACCTTCTCTCAACACCATGCTTTTTCATGCTCCTTCTAATGTTAGTCTCCAGGTTCTTTTGCATCTCAGCTGACTCCCTGAGTACCTCTCGTATCCGATGAGCAAAAGGCGTTAAATCTTGATTAAAGAGGTATCCTGAATCCTCATTTTCCAAAACACTTGGTAGAACTATTTGTTCCCATAATTGTCTCTGTGCTTGTTGCAGTTCTTCCTGAATCTGGACTTTCGAAAGCTTGGTTACGGGAGCTTTTGGTGAGCTGTGAACATATAAGACCAAAAGCTATAGTGAGCAGTGAAAGTGGATCTGGTCCTCATACTTAATTTCATAGATGTTGCAACCTAGACATAATACCTATATGAGAATTCCTAACTTAGAAATTGCACAGATGAGCAATTCTACGCAACTCCAAGCAGAGATGCTTATTTCTAAACGTAAGGCATACATAAGTAAGGTAAGGACCACAAAGCTTCAGAATTTTTTAGTTAATGACAGAAAACCCCTAGTAAAGAAACTCAACTGTAGTGTGTAAAATGATATTTTAAAACTAAAAAGGAAATTGCATTTAATCCATTTAGCTGATTAACTAAATAACATACTTATCGTTGTCTTCAATAAATTTGGGTCGATGCATGAATCATTTTTATGGCACTCATTTTGCTTCTTTGTTAACTCTACCAAAAGGAACTAGATGATTAAAAAACACAAAACATTAAGTTAGTTTGGTCTAACCTTCCTTAAATGTTCAACTCAGATTGCACAACCGCTATGAATAGGTTTGTGCTCACGAAGTCCTAACCGCCTAAATTATTTGTTCCCTCAACTTATCCTCAATCAATGTCACTTGTGGCGCATATTCATATTTCTTATCTATTGTACTACACCCAAACATCTGTTTTTGCAACTCCTTTCTACTATGGTCATCCAATTAACATGTTATCCTTCAGCAGCCCAAATCTCAGTGTAGTATAGCAGATCTAGTAAAAAATAACTCTGACACGATCCAAGGGGGCAACCGAACAATGGTTAATTGATGAAGATAAATCCGTCAATTCAGAGTCCAACGGTGTCAGATTTTAACCAATGATATATGTGTTTCAAGCAGAAATGAGCCACCAAGCAAAACTCATGGGCTAAAGCCCTTGAGCACCCTGATATTTTGGCCAAATTCTATCGTTTCAGAGGTCAAATGGGCACTTCAATTATTCTGACGGAAATTAATCTCTAGCGAATTTTTGAATTTTTATTTATTTATTTATTTTGTTACCTTTTCTAGTTAGACATGGTATATTTGGTACTCTTTCTATAGATAATTAGTTTTCTTTTTTTTTAAGAATTAGGGCTTTATTTTCACCCTATATAAAGGGTTCCATTGTAATACAAGAAACATGACTTTGATGATGAGATATTGAGTTTATCAATTTGTGAGAGAAAGTTTTCTCTCGTTTCTTGTTCTTGCGATGAGAACAAATTTCGAACTTATCAAAAGGAGTGATGGACCTTTTGTGGCGTTCACACCGCTATTGGTTTCGGGTTCCACATCTTCGGGGGTGATCGGTTTAATATACCGATCGTTTTCAAGTCGTGAATCAGGGGTCATTAGGGATCTTCAATCACAACAGGGCAATTGGCTTTTCTGGGTTGATCTCTAATATCGTGTGGGTTCCTTTGGCGTAGTTCCATTGCGGGTAGTCTTTTAAGTGTTAGCCTATTAGATTTCTTCTTTCTATACTAATTCTTGCAGCACATCTCCATTTCACTTTGTCTTCTCTAATCCCATCATTGGATCCTCTTCAATTCCACTATTATTTGTGCCTGAGACCCTTGGTTTTACTCAACTTAATCTTTAAAATTTCAAGGTACTCCTCCAAAGTTCCAACTTACAACCTTTTAGCCCACACCACTGTTCTATTTTTATTTCAAAACAGAAATTGGTGGAAACGTTTTTATCTATATATTTCAAGGGATCCACTCACAACTCAAAAGTACTATACAATTCTCCACCACAAAGGCGCAGAATTGAAATGCTGAATATGGCACGTAAGCTGAGGCAACTGATAAATTAAAGACTAAAAAAAGAACATGTGATGTCAAAATCTTAGAATTGCATAAGATTTGAAATGTTGAGATTGTTAACCATGAATCTTAAGTGGTTCTCTAGATGGTTTAATCTGTGAGAGACTATATGTAACGACTCATCAACATCCACCAAGAGCTTCAGAATTGCTTGTGATGGACATGAAATCCTTAATTAGTGTGATACAAATTTCTCAGTCATTACATTTTATGTCATTTTTAGGATCAAGTAGTCCTCAGCTTCAACAGAAATGGAGTGGCTTGACTTTTTAGGTCAAGCAAAACATTTTGGAAGCAATATTTCATGTCATTTAATTTTATTTACTTGAGAGTACAATTGCTTTGATGGTGATAATTATAACCTAGACCGCCAATCATTTTCTAACTAGAGACTAGAATACTTCAGCCTAAAGGGTGTTTGATTCTCATTACAGTTTCAAATTTCAAGGGAAAAATTATAAGGAAGTAAAATGAATCGCGGAGATTTAACAGGTGTTTGAAATGTGTGGTTGTGGTTTGTCAAATCTTGACAAATTATAATGAGGAAAGTATAATGAGAATCAAACACCCTTTAAACCATTTACTTGAATGAATAAGTTGCGATCCATTCACTTTGAAAAACAATAAGTGTAGTGTTCAATTACTCAAGAATATATAGACAGTTAAGTTTTACCTCTGAATGTTTCCTAGCCTCATTTCCTGTAAGAAGCCCTGGACCAAGGCCTCACACTCCCTCTCAATAAACAAAAGTTCTCTGACACCAATGCTCAAAGCCAAGGTTTCCTTCTGCGCTATCAAATCCTCAATATCCCCAATTCTATCCCATATCCCATTATACTCACTCTCCAATCTCTGCATTTCTTCCCGCAATCTCTCAATTCTTTTATCACCTTCTCTTGCTTTCCTCATTAAATTCTCTTCCTCCCTCCTCGCTTTTGATATTCTATCCTCAATCCCCTGGGAGCTCTTCATCAGCTCCTCCTTTTCCCGGTTCAAAACCCTCAACTCGGCATAAAGTCCACTCATAATCTCATCCTGCAAAGCTTTCTTAGTTGTTTTGACCTCCCTCAAACCTTCCTGGACATTTTTGAAATCCTCAAGGCCAGACTTTTTGGCCTCCGCTATTCGTTTAAGCAGCTGCGGTACAGTCTGCAATAATTTCCGAGTACAATGTGAGTACTTATGGCCCTTCTCCTCTTGAACCTTTGTTTTCCTCCCGAATAATCCTGGAGTAACTGTTGCAGGTGTGGCAATAGCTGCAAATGCACGTTTTCGGAACCCCAAAAAGGGGCAAAAGAACCCAAAAACGACACAGAACAATGCATACACAACCGGCTTAGCAATGTCAAGTGCATTTTTGTCATTACATGGACTGGAATTTGATGGGATTATCCAATGTTGTAGTTCAATCTCGTTTCCCTCATTTTTAACAGAAGAGCGAACAATTCGAAGTGGGCATAGCGGATTGCTGCTCGAGAAGCACCTGACTGAGAATGAAAAACTGGCAAAGCGTGAGTATTTGGGTATTGTTCTGAATTTGGATTTGGGTTTTGAATCGAGAACTGGAAAACAGAATAGGAGAGCTTGCGAGGGAAAAGTTATTGTTGAATTCATCGGCGCATTTGGAATCGCAGATGGTATCTGGGTTTAGCGTATGTTCAGTTTCATCGGCTGAGAGAAAAGGAGATAAGCCATGCCGGCTTTGGCCTGGGTTTTGGCGTATGGGTTTAATTTGCTAAAAATGTTCAATTTTGAGCATGGTTTTTCGAAGGCAAGTTTAAACCAAACAAAGGCTATGTCTATTTTTCAAGGTTTAAAATTTTTTTTTTTTTTGGTTTGAACTGGGAGGTTTTAATTTAAATATACAAATTTTACCATTTCATAAACTTTTATAGAGCAATGTCAACAATTTCTTAACACAATATTAGACATAATCACATCTTAATCATCCTATATTCTCACGCATCATATCACATATTTAATGCTTTCATCAATTGTATCACAAATTGTGGCATCTAACATTTTTTTTTATTTTTACCATATTCTAACCACAGAGTCACTTGTATTCTTCAAAAAAAGAAAAATTTACAATGCCAACACCAGCTTATAACTCAAAATCCAAGTGTTGCTTTGCCTCGTCCAACGCCTCTTTTGGTGCTCCCCTCCTTTGCTAGTGTGGGGTTTTTGTTGACGACCGTCGTGGTTCACTTGTTGGTGGCGGTGAAATGGAGATAAGTGAGTAGTTGCAATGTTTTTAGAATTGTAAAGCCAAAAATGATTATTTTTGTTTGAGATTTCAAAAACTTCATATATATATATATATATATATATGAGATCATGCCATCGTTTTATATTTTTCTTCGAACATATATTGAAATTTGAATTTAATGGATGTGAAAAGTTATATAACATTTTGCACATAGAATCCATTAAAATCTAATCTCCTCATATATTAATATAATACTTGGTTTAATTAGCAAAAAATATATATATGGCCTGGGTGGCTAGTGCATTTTGACCCTTTTTTGGTGATTTTTACTAATTTTAACCTTTTTCAAGAATTTATTAATTTTAACTTAGAAACACGTATTTAGACCAAGGATAAAGAGTACCTTTGGGTCTGTTGATGTCAAATTTAACTTTCAACTCAACAAACAAGATTTATATTCGCGGAAAATTTGTATTTGAATCAGTATAAGCAGTAAATGCAGAAAATGCAAGAAATATTTGTAGTATTTTTAATAAATGAAAGACTATAAATGTGTGAAAGACAAGAAGAGTGAGGTTTTGGGTGTTGAACCCCTTCTCACTTCTGTTTGCCTCTATTTATAGTGTACATTTACTTGTTTGCATGGGGATAATGATTACATGTATTTAATGCCAGATCTACAATGATGACACAAGTGTCCAATCAGCAGAGGTTAATCCTCCACTTTTTGACTAATGGTTGTTTAAGCCATGCATAGGGCAGGTAACCACTATTTCGCTTTTAATGCTGGTGTCCCATCACTCGTAAGTGATAAGATTTCTCATGTGGGTTCCTATGCTGCTATCCAGTTGGCTAGCTTGATAGGTCGCGGCGCTATGTCGGGGCATTACTAGCTCACTATCTTGACGCCTAGACGCCCTGGACCGTAGGAGTGCTGGAGTAGATGTCCGCCCTCAGATCGCTGAATCAGGTCTCCGAGCCTTCTGGTCGTTATCTCGCCAGGTCGTTGGGTTGGGTGAGGCGCTTAAGGCCTGTTTCCAAGACCTTATACCCGTTGACCTTTGACCCTCGCTGACTTTTACGACCTGGTGGCTACAAAATGCTCCCTCAAGGTTGCTGTTCCTTGATCCCAAGGTTAGTGGCCTTGAAGGTTAATTAGCGATTCTCTTGAAACTTTTTACCGCCTGAAACATAACTCTTTGAATTTCGAAAAAGGGTTGATGCAGCGCTCTCTGCCACTGTTCGTCGTTCAAGGGAATGGCTTGTTCAGGGGTCTTAAAGGCAAAAATTATTACTCTAAATATTGCCTTTTAAGTTCTCAGTATCCCACGCAGCCGTTGCCCTTCTATCTTCCTACAAAACCCTATTTACACCCTTCTATTCATTCCTTTTCCCCATCCGTATTGTCTTCTTTTACAGCCAGTTTCTAGGAGTTTTCTGTTGCTACTTTCTTTAGACTTCCTTGTAATTTGTTGATCCCTTCCCGATGTCCCTCAAAGCTTCTGAAAAAGTATCAGTGCCAAGGTAAAAACATTTTTTCCTGATTTATAGGGGATTTTTCTGGTAACCTGTCGGAAACTCTGAGTAATCTTCTAGTGTCTGAGGGCATTTCGCAGAATGGAGGGTAGAAAGTTTTCTCTTCTGGTGAGTGATGTAGGTGAAGGCGTAGCAGTAGACGTGGAATGGTCCACAGATGAGGAAACGGTGGGGGCAACGCCGGATTCGGTGCCGGGAGTCCAGTTTGATTGGACGGATGATAAGAGTAAAGATGATGAGGAGGTGAGTTCCAGTGGGAAGCCTCTGGTGGCGGTGATTCGCGATAAAGACCGGTCGTGCATGTGCAAACATATTTCTTCTAAAATAAAGGAGACTGACCTATACGCGATAAAGCAAGATAACAGCATTCCTGACCACATCACGCTTTGGGTCCCTTATGAAGGGGAACATGCTCATTGCCCCCAGGGGTGCGTAGCAACGAGCACCATGATGTTTGAGGCCGGCTTTCGCATTCCGTTTCCGCGGCCTGTCACTGGGCTGTTGAGGTCCTGGGGGATTGCCCCTCTCAAATTACACTTGTGAGCTAGAGGACAATCATTGGAGTCCTTTCTTTGTGACAACACAAAGGATGGGGATATCCAAGTCCGGAGGACTTCAATTCATACTACGTGCTGAGGGTCTCGCCCTCCAAGAGAAGATGGTTTCAAATAGCTGCACGGTCTAAGGCCAGAGTCTTAAATCTATGGGGAAACTTGGTGAGAGGGGCGTCTAAATCCAGCCCCAGTTAGAAAGTGAGTTGGTTCTGGGTAGGGGCGAGTGGAGGAGCCCATCGAGCCCAGGCGACGAGGACACGAGCATCCCCATGAGCTACGTGGAACCCAGTAAGCATATTTTCGATAGAACTTCTTCTGCGGGCTGACAGACTAACACTTTAACTGTATTTTTTTTGTTAGGTATCGAGTGAGGTCGAGCATTATCTGCGCTGTTTCGGGAGTGGGCTGAGATCATGGCCCAAATACCGGAGCATCATCGTCATATCACGGATCTGACAGACAAGGATTTCCTGATAAGCACCGGCCTATCTGTTCCCAGGTCCGAGCATATTTTCAAGAATCCGAGCAACTGTAAGCTATTCTTCTGCACCTGGATGTCCTACCTTTTAGAGATTTTTCAGTGTCCTGACACTTGTTCATTTTCAGGGAAAAAGTATCTTTTCAAGAGCCAAAGGCAGGCTATTAGAAAGGCCGAAAGGAAGAGGGCTGCGTGGGAGAAGAGGAAAGCAACGGGCGATAAACCTGAGGAGATGAAGACCGCTGAGCAGCTCAACGAGGCTTTGAGGAGGCAGAAGGAGAAGAAGAGAACGAGGCAAGAGAAGGCCACTGGGAAAAGGTCTATGACAGCTGACGATGCAGCTACCTTGGAGCGACCTAGGAAAAGACAATTGGCCATCTGGGAGCCCATGGCCAATTGTAACATCCCGTGAAATTCCTCTATTTTTAATAGTGATATCTTCGGAATAATAATTGGTTTTCATATTCAACTATAAGTAATCGATGAATAAATCTTATAATTGGATGACTAGTCGAGACATTTTATAAGAATTTGAAGACATTTTTGTTTACTTGACGATTATTCGAATGTATGTCAATTACATCATCGGTTACAGAAAATTTGTTAAAAGAATGATTAAACTTAATCGGGTAGTAAATTTTGAGACCGAAAGGATACTTAAGGTAAAGATTTGATGTCTCACTAGTATAGTCGGAAATACAAGGACTTAATTACCGAATTTAATAGGTAAAGGGCTTACTAAGAGTTAAAGGGAAATATCTTATATACTTGGATCCAATAGGCTTTTCCCACATGAATTGAATCCAAGACCCACACTTGGCACCTTGATTTACTAAGAAGCATTCCTATCCCTCCAATTTAACTCATTGTTATGGGACAAGTGGGAGTCTTTGTATTGGTGGAACTCAAAAACCTTTAGAAAACAAGAAGCAAAATTCG
>CAVNYN010218011.1:0-21275 GCA_963692815.1 Nyctanthes arbor-tristis | reverse complement strand
ATTGTACATAGTTTGCATTTTTCGAGAAAACTTTTTGCTGTTATATATAATTTTTTAAAACTGTTGATGAATCTTGTAGCACCTTATTTCAATTTTAGGTATTAATCAAAGATTATATATTTGATAATTTACCAACTTTTTCTGATACGATGGTTCGAATGAAAAATGATCAGAGATTCATCATAAAACTGTAAAAATGACTTTAGAATTTAACTTAAAAGCTTTATATGTCATAAAATCAAGAAGTTAGATTTTCAATTTACACTACGAGAAAAAATTTTCGAGAACCCCCAAGAAGGTGGAATGACAATCTCAGTTTTTAGCTCGGTCTTGCAAAAATTTCTGAGTCCGCCCCTCTCTCACGCTGAAGAGTACTATGGCGATTACATTGAAGCAACCAAACCTTTGCAACCTTCGCAGTGATTATATATTATCATGTTATTATTAATATGTGTGCTTCGTAATTTGTTGACGCTGATTATATATATCATTGTTTTCAATCCGTTGATTATGTTATCACTATTTTTCTTACTTGTCATTATGTTTCAAAATTATTTGTAGCAAATTTACACTTTTTGTTTTTTTGAATAAGTAACAAATTTAAACTCAATCCCACTATCAAATAACTTTTACTTTAGATCTTTATTGCCCTCTCAATTATGATACCCATTAGCACTTATAAATTTTCTCATCAATTTGAGAGCTAAAAAATATACTTAATCTTATCATTATGGGTGGTAAAACGAAAAATAATCAAGAGTCTCCCACCTATCTTTTTACACTACAAAAAATGGGTGGTGAAGGATGTGCCATGTAAGTCGGTGTCTCTATAATGAAGACGTCCAATGTCTACCGAACGGCTTGAGAGACTTGAGACCTTTAATTCGATTATCTTGCCGTTAGTGTACGACATCAATCTAAACAAATTATTAGTCGACCGTTGACAACTGGCGCGACAGGAAGGAAGAGGGTCGAAGAATGTTAAATCCAACCCGCTCCCGCCTTTGCTTCTGCCGCCTCCGCCACCATCTCCACCGTCGCGCCTCCCTTCACTCTGCCGCCAATACTAACCGCAATCTTCCGGACCAAATCAGCCGTCTATTAATTCTCAGTCAATTCGAAGATCTTTCCGACCTCTCCATCACTTTCTCTGACGATCTAGTAGACTCTGTCCTCGAAACCGTCAAATTCCACCCTGCCGCCGCCCTACATTTCTTCAAGCTAGCTTCCAAACCAAACAACTTCAGACCACACTTCAAGTCATACATCAGACTCGTCCATATCTTATCAAACTCTCGCATGTTCGCGGATACGCGGCTGTACTTGCACTTCCTCGTCGAGCTATGCGAAACAAAACGTTATCCGATTTATTTGGTATTTGACGAGTTGGATAGGGTTTACAGAGAATTCAAGTTTTCGGGGACGGTTTTTGATATGTTATTGAAAATTTATGCTGAAAGTGGGTTGGTGAAAAATGCTCTGTACGTGTTTGATAATATGACTAAATGTGGTCGAGTGCCAAGTACGATATCATGTAATAGTTTGCTGAGTAGTTTGATGAAATGTAAGGAATTTCACATGGCTATCAGTGTTTATGATCAATTGGTGAGAGTTGGAGTTGTACCGGACGTATACACTTGCACGGTATTGGTTGATGCTTATTGTAAGGATGCAAGAGTTGATAAAGCATTGGAGGTTGTGGAAGGGTTGGAAAAAATGGGGCTGGAGTTGAACGTGGTTGGTTATAATAGTTTGATCAATGGGTTTGTGGAGCAGAGGAATTTGGATGGAGTGCAGAAGGTGTTGCAATTGATGGATAAAAGAGATGTTTTGAAGAATTTAGTCACATATACCTTGTTGATCAAGGTTTACTGTAAGCGAGGGGAAATGCAAGAAGCAGAGAGATTGGTGAGGGGAATGAAAGAAGAGAAGGCAGACATGTTGGTTTTGGATCACAAAGTTTATGGCGTGTTAATTGATGGGTTTTGCCAAGCAGGGAAAATGGATGATGCAGTTAGATTTAGGAATGAGATGTCAGGGTTAGGGCTGGGAGTGAATCTATTCATTTGTAATTCTTTGATTCATGGGTACTGCAAACTTGGTAGAGTTTGTGAAGCAGAGCAAGTTATAGTGAGTATGTCAGGATGGAAAATAAAGCCGGATGCCTATACCTACAATACATTGTTGGATGGCTATTGTAGAAAAGGAAGGATGAAGGATGCTTTTAGACTTTGTGATCAGATGACTCACGATGGTGTGTATCCAACAAATATAACTTGTAACACTCTCTTGAAAGGTTTACGTCAGAATGGTGATCTAGATGACTGTTTGCACATTTGGCGTTTAATGCTTAAGAGAGGTATAGTTCCTGATGTAATTGGATTTAGTACTCTACTTGATTGCCTTTTCAAGAAAGGTAGGTCCGATAAGGCTTTGATGCTGTGGAAGGATGTTCAAGCAAAAGGGTATACGACAAATGTGGTTTTGTTCAACACACTGCTTAATGGATTGTGTAAGTTGGGAATGATGAACGAATCAGAGCAAGTTCTTGACAAGATGAAGGAGCTTGGTTGTTCACCCGATGAAATAACTTATAGAACATTGATTGATGGCTATTGTAAAGCCGGGGATGTCGAAGAGTCTTTCAGAATAAAATGTATCATGGAAAAGGCAGGAATCCCCGCTTCCATTGAAATGTATAACTCGCTCATTAGTGGACTTTTTAGGGCAAAACAATCAAGTGAAATTGCAAATATTTTTTCTGAGATTCACATTAAGGGACTGACTCCCAGTGTTATTACATATGGCGCCCTTATTAATGGTTGGGTCAAAGAAGGAAAACTGACAAAAGCTTTTGATGTTTATTTTGATATGACAGGGAAAGGAATTGCTCCCAATGCAATAATATGTAGCACAATAGTTAATGGATTGAATAAGCATGGTAGGACAGATTGTGCAAATATACTGCTCCGGAAAATGGTGGATCTAGATGTTCTTCCAAGGTTTGAACAATTTTATGAAATTTTTGACCTCAAGAGCGTGAAGCCAGAGATGCAGGAAATTGCAAATTCCCTAGACGGAAGTGTCCAAAAACACATTATCCCCAATAATATTATGTATAATGTTGTTATAGCTGGAATATGCAAATTTGGGAAGACTGATGATGCAAGAAAAATTATCAGTGAGTTGTCAAAGATAGGCTTCACAGCGGATGAGTTCACGTATTCTGCATTGATTCATAGTGCATGTATTGCTGGTAATGTTAACGAAGCTTTCCTTTTACGGGATGAGATGCTGAACAAAGGTCTTTCTCCAAATATTGCTACATATAATGCTCTTATAAATGGCCTGTGTAAATCAGGAAACCTTGATCGTGCAGTGAGGCTTTTTCATAAACTCCATGCCAAAGGTCTAGTTCCCAACACCATCACATATAATTCTTTGATTGATGGATACTGTAAAGTTGGAAACACCAAAGCAGCTTTGGAGTTAATGGAGAGAATGAGAAAGGAAGGTGTTGCTCCTTCTGACTTAACCTACTCCATATTAGTCAGTGGCCTTTCTAAGCAGGGTAATATGATAGAAACCTTGAAGCTTTTAGATCTAAAGACCAACTGCAAATCTTGACGTTATCTTGGGGAGATAAGAGAAATAGTTCCAAGGTAATACAAAATTTCAGGAACAATCAAGTTGCTTAGAATAAAGAGGATTGAAATACTTGCTGTATTCCCTTCATCGCTTTTCAATGACAGACTTTATAAGATCATTTTTCTTTTAACTTTATAAAGTTATTGTAAGTATTGTTTAACGTGCAGAAATCCAGATCTTCTGCTCTTCAATACCGGTTGCCTTTCTGTCAATTTGAATGCAACTGCATGTGTGCATATCCATTTTGTTAATGTACTTGTTGATTGCTTATTATTCTTGTAATTCTTGTTGCATTAACTTTTGGTCTATTTCCAGTGTTTGGATCCAGTATTATAGCTTGCGAAGATCATTTATACTGCTCGAAAATTTCACGGTCTGTTTCAACATTTTCTTGTTCGTCGGATAGGTGCTTATCTATCGACTTCTTTTATTATAAATTCCTTCGGTTCAATCTTGAATTTGCTTCTTTTGCTATCTTTCATTGTTGTTGTTGCTACTTTAATTTTTAAATTAGGCATGGGCTTCCGCATGTTCCATTCTTCCAAGATATGCAGCCAAGGGACACAAGATATGCTGCCTGTAATGATGTTCAGATGCTCTGCTTGGGGTACCTGGATTCTGCGATCAAGGACGGAGAGAGACATGTTAGTGCAAAGACGTTAGAAGTTCAATTGAGAAAAGAAAGCAGTGAATTTTTCTTCTTCTTTATTTATCTTTTCTGAACTGTATTTTACTTCTCTCTGAAGAAATATGATTATATAGGAGTCATTTACATTTTATTTCCCAGGGCATCATAGAATGCCTGAGGTCCAAGGACTGTTTTTCAGAGGAACAAACTATCAGCACAGTTAAGGAACTCTATTGCCAATTTTCATGTTTTTGGTTGTCTTTTTCCTTCTTTCATTTTTTTTTTTTTTTTAAAGAAGTTAATATTTTTAAATTTCATTTGCTTCTGGGAATCAAGCTATGGACATGAGAACTAAACCTTATAAATTACCACGCCCTTGGGAAAGGACAAGGATTCTCCTTTATATGGTCTTCCTAGGTATTTTACATGTCTTTGCGTATGTTGGGCATTGTCGAAAGTCTGTTGATTTTGTACCATAGTCCTGATCTATTGACAGTAACACATGCAGGTTAGTGAAGGGATTGATTTTAGCTCATGAATCAGCACGCTTGGCTGCTGCTTAATGGTGCACCAATCTTACTTCCTGCTTATAATTCTGTCTTATGATTGCAGAATTTCCATGGAGTTTTTACTTTTTACAGTTTTAGGACTGCAGTATTGTCTAATCTCATGAAGTTCTTACTTGAGAACTAAAACGTGGTTGTAGATTAACATTGCATACAATAAAATGTTATGCTTGGAGATTCTACCGAAAAAATAAAGAAAATAAAAATGGGAGCATGAGTTGTTTTACATGATCTCACTTATAATATCAGCACTGTGTTCGAAAGCAAGGGTTCTGCTCTTCAACACCTGTAGCCTTCTTTGCTAATATTTGAATGCAACTGCTTTTGTGCACATCCGTTTGCCACTTCTTCTTGTTGTTTTCGTTATTACTTTTGTAGTTCTTATTGCAATAACTTGTGGTCTATTTCCAGTATCCGGTAGTGTAGGCCGTATTGTTTGAAAATTTCAAGGACTGTTCACGTTTTCCTGCTCTTCAAGCTGGTACTTCCCTGTGGACGTCCTTATAAGTTCAAGTGGTTCTATTGATTTTTGCTTCTAAGAAGTCTCTACATGCGCCCTTTTTTTTTCTGCCATCTTTCTCCTTTCCTCACTAAGTCGAGGAAATAACCGTAATAGCATGTTTTGTTGGACTGATCTCAGGAGTTTAGAATAGTCTATTTTTTGTTGTACACTTCTAGATGCATCATAGGTTTATTGCATCTTTTGTAATACTGTTCAACAATTTACCGAACCAGGTTGCCAAAAAGCATGAATAGTTCAATTGTATGTCACCTTGTTAAAACAAAGGATTGTTATAACTTTCTTTCTATAAGGTTAAAGGCGAACAAGAAAATTGATATCTAGAGGACCCCACGAGTGGTCCGTCGATGCAAGGGACAATGACATGTTGGACCATCAAATGCATTAAGTATGTAATTAGTATTTTCATTTATAAGGGTTGTTAGATTGAATACGACTGCAGTTTATATTGTCAAAATTTAGATCCAATAGAAATAGAAGCTCTAAGATTCTTTGTTCAATGTGTTAAATTCATCACTTTACGGCACATCACGTCTTTATTGTATTTAATTCGTGGATTAAATGACTTTTAATCATTAATGTCATGGGGGAGCATCATTTGACATTTTGTGAACTCTGAATAAGACTTATTTATTTGTTTTATTATAAAAAAATGACCGACAAGTACTACAAGTACGAATATGAAAAGAATTAACTGAGTCAATAGGATCGCTTAGGCACTGAGGTCAATGTTAAACTATTTCTAGGAATCATTGATGGTCTTTTTATTTTTCTTTTCTAAGTTTTCCTTGATGATTTGTTTAAGGGAACCAATGAGATGATTATAAGCGTTCGTTCAGACAAATAATGAAAGACGCTCATAAGTAGTAGAAATTTTTCTGTTAAAGCACAGAATATAGATAGTAAGAATGGAATGATGAAGACGAATTTATTTAAATTTAATAAAAATCAGTAATAGAAGGCCTTTTCTAGTAGGAAATATTCCCTTAATCCCAAAAGTCACAGACAATGAGCATTTAAACGTGATTTCGAGAATGAATATAAATTCATACTTATATTGACACCAAGATGAACCTTAGAAAAGATGTCCACGTGCTTGGGGGATAATTTTTTATTGCAAAGTATCCATCTTTTATTCTCCGTAGGCGCTATTTAAATTGGTTGGATGTGAAATGATAATTCTCTTTTAAATTAATAAAAGCAAAATGCATGGATCAAATTAGAGGTTGTTTGATTCTCATTATTGTGCAAATTTGGGGGAAATTATAATGAGGAGAGAAGAATAATGTGTATTGAAAATGTAAAAATGTTTGAACGATGTGGTTAAAATTAAATAGTTATCAAATCAAATAGTCAAATCAGTGGTAGGTGAAATTATAATAAGAAAAAATAATAGATTAGAGTTCTCTATATGCCATCTCACAAGACTATTGTTGCCCATAAGTAGACGCAAATTTTCCATTTTTTCAGAAAAATGATGAAATTTCTAGTTTACTCACCACTTGAATTGAGGTATAAACTAAAAAACATTGTAATTGTAATTATATTAAGGCCGAGATATAAATAAATATTGCTACTGCGCTACTACTATAGATTCAAGAAATAAATAAATTAGGAAGAAAGAATTAAAGAATAAATTAATTGAAAAAAGAAAAAGTCCTTAGTGGCTTCCATTTTGCAACACCGCGTTAAAGGATATGATATGATCCTATAAATAGTTAAATGCATCGACAACTACTCCTTTTTTCGTGAAAACACTACTCCTGAAAGGCTAATTTCAATTATTATTTTATTAATTATACCAAACCAAATTTCGGAAGAAAGTTATTTTTATGATTATTTTTTAGTACAATTTCGGAATCCTGGGTTGGACGGTGACTTAAATCCAAATCAAATTTTAATTGGCTTCAATTTAATCAACAATTATATTTTGAAAATTTGTCATGTAGCATGATCTGATTAGTTAAATTTTATTTTATCTAGAATTAAAAAAATTGTGACTTGATCGGATGGACTCATAAATTTAACATGTGTCCATATTTGATAACTATCACGTGAAACTAATTTTAAATTAGTAAAGGAAACGTAAAATGTAACTGTCTTATATTGTTTAGTACAATTTTATACAGACGTCTCAAAGCAAAATATGACTCTAAAAATTATACCAAACCATTATAAATTACTTACATGTATTTTTAGATGTAACGTATGGTCTGCTTGACATTATTGACATTTGACCAGGAGAATTCAATTCCGAAGGGGATGCCTCACCTATTCTTCCCCTCTGAAATTAAACCAGTGTTGACGTTGATTGTTGAATTCTCTATTTTTAAGTAGGTTCTTTGTTGTTTCTTTAAGCCACCGACAAGACTTGCGAATGTAAGCTGCCTATTTTCCTTTTTCCTTCAATTTTGTTAAAACTTTTGGTTTCATTATCAATATTTTAGGATTTCACTAAAATGATAATAAAAAAATTAAAAAAAAATCTACTATCAGCCGACTTGTGAACTTATCAATAATAATTAAAAAAAAAAAGATGCCTCCATTATAAATCTCCCTTCATGTTGCTAAATGTTAACCAATCTAGTTAGCTGTTAAGAGAACGACACTCTTTTTAACTTGATTACAAGTTGATTAACGCGCATATATTCTCAGTTCCTTTTTCTTTTTTTTTTTTTTAATGTGTGTGTATATATATAATACTATATGAATTTTACGTTTCATTTTCTCAATTCCCAAAATATTAATAGAACATCAAATTCGAAGCAAAAAGACAATAAAGAAGCGAAGAAAAGTCAAATGACACTAGAAAAACGCTGGCATTTTTTATTTGGAAATATAAAATAAAAGGATTACTAACAGAATATCTCAATCAATTCATTTTACAAATAATGAAAAAATCATTTTACAAAGTTCAACAAGTTTTACTTTCAAATAATTTAGATAGAAGACAGCATGTAATGTAACGAGACGTTTGGTGGATAACACAATGATAAGAATATTTTGGCGTCACATTCTTGACTTTTTTTTTAATTTTTTTTTTGAATTTAGCATTTTATTCATCATATTTTAAACACATTCAACTGATTTTTAAAGATATATACCGTATATATGAAATAAGGTACACCTGTAATTTGTCCTTTACATTTGTCCTTTTTCTTTCTAATTATTGTCACTTTTCATATACTATTACTTTACATTTGTGTAGCATCGGCCTTCGTCTTGAAGATATCATTATGAAAGCAAATTTATTCAAATATTCCAGGAAAGTGATATCATGATTATTAAATACATGATCAAGCCAGTCCATTAACAGAAATTAATAAATAAATACATGAATTTCCAAGAAATTAAATATATATTTTTTTCAGAATAAATCCAGCAAAAAATTTTAGTATCTATACAGTAACAGATTCATAAAAATTTTGGATTATATTACATCCTTATTAATTCAAAATTATGGACCTTGAAGATCACTGCAATCTGGAGATCCCCTACAAATTTACAGAGATACATAGAAGATTTATCTGACTGTATATTTCAGCCATGATCTGTATCTATACATTTGCCATGACTTTACTCTGAATCCCCTGTTCTTGAATTCTTCTTGGCAATCAGCAGCAGGCCCCCAATTCATCTGATGAACTTCAAGAAAAAAAAAAACAAAAGAAAATTCTCTGGTCGAATTGGCTTCTTTTTTTCCTTTTTTTTCAAGAATCGAACGAAAATGGAGGTTTCAACAGATCATAAGGTGCCCAAAGTGCATCCAATGGACATGGCCGGTTGGCATCTAGCCTGACCCATGGTTTGCCTTTCCCACTCCAATGCAAGAGACTCACAGGCCCTGGATGCAAATCCCGGCATAGCCCCCGAAAATTATCCCCTCCAAGACCGTGCTGATTCCATCTGTGATCCACCGGAGCTATGTTTCCGGCGAAAACCAGCAAAAATGGTGGCAACGATCCCAATTCATATATCCTCATTCTCTTCTGCAACTCCATCCATTCTTCGATCTTCGTTGTGTAGTCTCCGGCCCTCCACCGATCAAGATCGATCACCATGACTCCGGTGTTAAAATAGCAAGCTTTCCGGTTGGCAAATGTTAAAGAAAGAGAAGGATTTGACCAGAAGGTGGGGGTGAAATAGGAGGTGAAGTTGGCATTGCAATATTCAGGGGCTGCTAAAACTCCGCCTTCACCTAGTGGGGTGGCTGCTAATTTGGCAATGTCATCAACCAGGACCAAATCTGAGTCCAAATACACCACTTTCCTAACGCACAAAGGCAGTAGATTGGCTAAGTAGCTTCGGGCGTAGTTGAGAGGGCAGTCGAGGGCAGACCGGATTGAGGTCGAGATCAAGCCCGCCACAGTCGAGTCGTGGAAGCGATACACTTGGAACTTTAGGTACGGGAACGACTTCGCGATTGTGGACCGGAGGAGGGACTTGTTGGCCGAGGCAGAGGCGACGAAATGGAAGAAAACATTTTGTGGGCACCAGGTATGTTGGAGGGTCGACAAGATTGCGGCCATCGAACCCCTGATGTAGGTCGTGTCAAGGGTCATCGCGACATGGACTGCCTCGTCCGAGCATATATACTCATTATTGTCGTTGCTCTCATTGGAAACATCATCGTTCTCGTCCAAAAGATTGTTTGTAGCATCAACAATTTTCGGACATTCGGGGGCATTATAAAACTTGGGAGCTTCTCCAAATTGTTGTGAAATTGAAGTTGTTGCAACATTTTCTTGCGCTGCAAAAGGGCTGGTGAAGAAGAGGAAAATATTGAGAGATAGAAAAAGAAAAATGTTGATTGATGAATTCATGTGTGGAAGTTCGGAATAGGAAATGAGAGAGTATGAGTTTTTATTTTAGGATTGGTGGGGAGGCATGGGAGCATGTGGGTGTATATAAATTGGATTTGAAGTAAACTGAATAGTCTCATAGCTGTAGAGGGTTTTTGAAGATCAAGAGTTGGCTGAGTCAAAGATTTTCAAATGAAACTTCTTTGGTTTCACACTTTCTTCTAGACTTTTCATTACTCATAATACCAATAATTTGTTTATACTAGAATTTTCGGCATGTTACACGGTACAGAATGCGATTGATTTAACAGTTAATTTGATTTCTGAGTATTTAGCAATGTCAGCTAGTATTGTATTGTTCGTTCATCTTGCAAACATATAAAGTTAGATTTCCGGCGATTCCAATCACGAAGAATAAAAAGTTATTCATAGGGACCATGGAGGAAAAGAAAATATGGAAGGCACTTGCATGGTGCAAATTAAAGTGTGTAGCTTTTGAAGTAATGACAGTGGTATAAGGGGACCAAATATGGGGCTTCCATATGGCAGAAAAGGTTTAGGGGTCCTATTAACGTACGAAACTTTTTGACCTAAAAAATTATTATTAACCTTAATCAGTCACTAGAAGGGGAAGAAAAGAAATAGTGCCAATTGTTCATGTACATTTTACCCAAATGGCAAATAATTTGGGCTCTAATTTATTCACTTGTTTACGAGATTAATTTAGTCCAAAAATAAAATAAAATACAAAAATTGACTACTTATTACTACTCAGAAAATCTTAATTAAGTTGAAATTTGCTGAAAGATTTAGTATGAAGATTTTGTATTACTAGTTTGGATTTCAAAAGATTCAAACCCCTATAATTTCGATTTTAGTGGTTGTTAACGTCTCTTTTTCCAAAACTAAATTAAAATGGATGTTTCTCCCATAAATCTCAAAAGCAAATTTTGAGCTTTATGGTCTGGAAAGTTATGTCAAAATTCAAATTGGGGTTCATACTATATACATTTTAGATGTATAGAAAACATTTCTAAAATTTTTCGAAAACATTTTATAATAAACAACTTGTACTAAATTTTTATAATATAAAACACTTTCGAAAACATTTTATAAAATTTTATAATTTTTCGAAAACATTTCTCGAATTTTTCTCCCCGCCCTCCCTTATGTTCCCTTGTATAAAAAACATTTTATTAGTATGACATCTTGTATCAAATGAAATACTAATTTCTAAAATTCCATTGGGAAAATTTGCCTAAAATTTTTAGACAAAAGGAATAATATACAACTACGTGCTTTCCTACTATTTTAAAGTATACAAATCAAAATTTTTGAATATATTCGATCACTATTAACATAAGATAATAATTAAATGAAAGATTTGAGAAAAATCTAGAAAAAAAACTTTTAGATGCCTAAATACTATAAGAAACGAAGAATAGGGATGTTCAAAATTATAGAAGAGTGGTGTGTCCGTGTGTTTAGTAGAAAGGGCGGCGTAGATATAATTATTCTAGTTTTTAGTCTAGTTGTCATTTTTACATTAGAGAATGGGTGGATAATTACAATTACATGAAGATTATCCACCCATTTATTATTTAATGAGAAAATACTAACTAGATTGGAGACTAGTTTCCAATCTAGATAAATAATATCTAATATATGTATAGCTCGGCGATTTTGGGGGGCGGGGACGGAGGTATCGATGGTAGGAAATTAGGGAATGAAAGTGAAGACCATCATCTCTAAGTAAAAAGTGACAATACACAATTGCTTGTAATCATATGGTCTCTTATCATGAGGATGATTCGTAACAAATTCACCTCTATAAATAGAGGATCTGTACACCTTTTCCTAATAAGATAACCGTTTTATTCTCATATTCTTTACTTTCACAAACACATTTCAAATTCGTCCTATTGAACGGATCAATATTCATAATAATGTAATTTTGGAAATAATTTTATTTATTATTACTTGCTTTAAGTAACGAAGACTACAAAACTTGTATTCAAGATACCAATAAATGTATTCTAGTCTCCATGCCGAGCGCATGGTGAGGCAAAATTCGTACATCCAAAGATTCAAACTTGTGTTGTTTCATTTTTAAAATTGGTGGTTGACATCTCTTTTTCTGAAAATGGATATTTCTCCCATAAATATGTTGACATGCTATGGTTCTTGACAACAATGGTTTAGCAAACTGATTTCCTATTCTTCTGTGACTGGAAAAATTGATTTTTTTATTATTATTATTACTATTACTATTTATTTATTTAGTAAAGAAGTAAGAGTTTATTTACATTACATTGAAACTTCAACATATTGCTCGTCTATTTAAATACCATTTTGGATCGCAAAAAGCGCAAAAATTAGGTAGGTTGACCATTTGGATTGGCGACATGATCATTATAGAATTTCATATATTACAATAAAAGGAGAAAGGAAAATTTTAAAAAAATTAGCACATATAGAAAACTATTTCAACAATTCCTGATTTATATATCAAAACCCTTGCAATCACTTAATAATGTTATTATTTCGTGTAACAAAACAAACTATTATATTCAAAGAATCACATTCTAGATTATCGAGTTATCAGCAATGAGTAGAAAAGAAAAAAATACAAATGAATGTGCAACGACAAATAGCTATATTCGTCAAACATCTCATCATTTAATGAATAAATAAAAAATTAAATCCCAGAAAGATATCTTGGTTCTAATTTTGGATAGACTAGCAAGTATGGACATCTATTGCGGACAAAATAATACAACTTGCAAAAATGAAGTCTGATAAATGAAATAAAATGTCAAGCATATTGATGAAACAAAACCTCTACCAAACTCACCTTGTCTCTGTACATAAAAATAAAATAAATACGATTCAAGTTCATTGCACGGATTCATGACAAACTATGGAATGGAAAAAATGATTAAACCGTGTGGGTCACGAGTGAATCAAATGGGCCCATCCGACAGAATACTGGTTCTTTATTTTTTAGAATTATTTAGCCCACTTTGTTAATCTCTTGACCACAATGGACATGGACATGTAGAGACGTCTTGGAACTTTACTAGTCTTGTGAGGCTATTTACATATAATCTTGACCCATTGATAAGTAGGTAGGTTATCTTTTCTTCTCCTGATATTGATCAAACTAATTAATCGATTGACAAATGAATCATTATTAATTAAATGATGTAACCATCAATGGGAGCAAGCCGTATGGCCATGCGACTCATCATCTTGTACATACTTACGGTTGAAGTACCATTGATATTCAGCCTATAATATTATACTTAGTTATCAAACAAATCCTAACTAATTAAACGATGTAATAATAATCACATGAAACAAACCTCGCACCCATGCGGCCGAAACTCATCTTTTATATGGTTCAAGTACCTTTAATTTTAAGTATTCAAGATAATAGTACTTTTAGCATATTTTTTTGGAGGATTTACCAGTATTAATAGCCAAGGATTTACCAATATTAATAGGCACGGCATGGCCATATTAATACATGACTACTGGGGCCTAATACTGCATCCAGTATATGATATGGTTCAAGTATCCATAAATTTTTAATGGTTCAAGACAATATTAGTTTTATCGTACTCTCTCAATGCGTAATTACGACACTTTTTATCCCCATGACAGCGTATGAATATACACCAAGGTATGATATAACGGTACCTTTTAGAAGTGTTAGAAAAAATTTTGTTCAACACAAACACATGAAAATTTAGGTATGACTGAGGCGGATTGATCCGCTCCATGATAGTGTGGGACTGACCGAATTGATGTAATTCTGACGTGGTGTACTGAGCAATAATTATGGTGTGAATATAATTAAACGTCTTGTAATTAGCAAAAAATGTGGTGTTAATATAGCAGATTGAACTGTCAAAACATGTACAATTCTGTATTTCTCGACAATAAAAGGCTCCAAGGATTTTGGTTTATTATTCCCCCCTTTTCAACCGAACCTTAATATTTTGAGTCATTTCAACAACGGCAAAAGGGCATTCTAGTATAGCTTCTTGATTTTTTTTTTTTTTTAAAGAAAAGCTTCTTGATTTTAAGATGCCTACATTAAATAATAAATTGGTTTTTATTAGTTAGGAGTTCCAAATTTGGTACCAGAGTTTTTTGCTAGGATTTCTGATAAAATTGATATTACATAATATATGAAATTATGATCTCTTGAAGTTTAAAAAAATGGCATGACTAGAAACACCTCAACGTGTGCTTCTAGGGTGTTTGGCTGCAAAACTTGTATGAAAGGAACTGGGCTTATGACATCTTCTCAAACCATATAGAAAATAGGATTCTTTGGAAGATATTGTACACGTGATCATGATGACATTCAAAGAAGATGATTTGCGAACCATATTTGTAACAATTTAGTTTATATGGTACGAAAGAAATAGGGTGGTGCACGGAAATCTTAGTCGTACTCCTTATATCATCAAAACATGATCAAGCGCCAGCTATCTTGTGCGAGTATGGCACCAGTATGAAACCAATATTGGTTTCTTTCACGTGGTGTAGTTATCTGGTGTCAGATGGCACCACATGTATGGCGCTTTGACTTAACTAGTCGTCACTAACTCAATTTTGGAATTTTCAGCTACTAAAGCAATTGGCTGTGGCGAGAAACCAACTAATGTTGAACAGCGGAGCAAACCCAAGGCTGGTGGATTTAAATTGAATGTGGATGCAACGGTAAAGGAGGGTGAGGTCTCTTATGCTATTGGTGCGGTTGTTAAAGACGAGCAGGGTGTAGTAATCGGCTGCCTTGCAAAGAAAATGCTGGCTACACCATATGTGGAAATGGCTGAGGCAGTCGCAATGCGGAAGGACTCAACTTTATTCGAAACCATCAGTGGAATCTCCATGCCGTAGAATACGATTGCCAAACACTTTTACAAAGCCTCCATGCGGATATTGAGTTCCACCCATTGGCTCCTATTCTTGGTGATATTAAATCAAATCAATTACGACATCCATGGAAAGTGGTTACTTGTAAGTTTATTCGTCGAGAAGTACTGTTGCCCACTCCATTGCCAGTCATTCAATAGCTACAAGTTGTTCTTTTTCTGCTTGATCGATGTCCAATTTTCTTAAGTTTGGTCGCAAATAGTGATATGCAATAAAAGTTGTTATTCCCTTTCCAAATAATAATAATAATAATAATAATAATATTAATAATAATAAATTGACATGATTAAAGATAAACGTTTCTCGAACTAATTGGAATATTTTCCCTATTTCTATGAAGAGATTAGTGTCGAGAAACTAATTGAAAGTTTTGTTATAAAACCTCACATCCTATGTAACTTTTATATATACACACCACATGAGATAGAAACAGGTGTTTTGAACATTTTGACAAGTGAAGAATCAATAAAGTAGACGTAGAATGATGTGAAATCGATGAATCGTTTGCCTAGCGTGACCGTAGTAAAAGGTTGACTAGTGTGACTGGCAATTGTAATTTGGCGTGAGGGTGCGATTAGAGATTGTAACGTGGTTATTGATAATGCCACTGTCCTTGTAACATGGTATTGTGACATTGTGACGCAATTGAGAGACATGAAGGCCAAAAGCCCTAACCAATTTTGAAAATTTTGGATTTATTTCAACATGTTTTTCCTATTTCTTTTGTGATCATTACATATTTCAATATGTTTTGAATCAATAAAAATAAAAAATTATATTTATTATCCCATTATTTTTGTGCAGAATTTTTCTTTTGGCAAACTATTATTGTGCATAATTAACGTTATATCATAGTGCTGAAAAAATAACCGCTAAACCGAGCTATTTGCAAAAATAACTTGGATTGATTTGGTTTGAAACCGTTTGAAGATGATTTAGTTTAACTTTTAATGTTTGAATAATAATCGCTTAAACAGAAATGAACCATCTTTTACTTTTTTGAAAATTAACGTGTACGTGACATGAGGAAAAAATATCAAGAGACAATTCATTTATAGTTGTCGAATTACTTGACTGAGTTCGACACTCTGATAAGGAAGTTACTGGCTTACTACACTAATTTTGTTCATTTTACCAATTTAATAATAGACTAATTTTTGAGTAATTTAATTTATACCCTTATGAAAAAATTTCTGTGGAAATTATAGCAGTTAATTGAACATATTTTTCTAAAATTTTAACACTATAATGTTTAGATACTTGAACAAAATAGCAATTTCATAAGCATATTATGGCAATCTCTCATTTGAAACTTATAAATTATTAGAGCTTTTTTAATTTGTTAAATTCTATTATTAGTTATATTACTATCTTTCGATCTAGTTTAATGTTGGTATTAGTATTTAAAGATCATATTAGTCTAATAGAAAATTTATGTTTATAAAATTATCATATTTGAATCCATTCTCATTACATCGATACACAAATCGTGGTTTATAATAGAACCAAACAGAAAAACTAGTTTGGTTTGAAACATTAAATTGTTTGGTTTACAATTTCTCTAAAACGAATCCGATGGTTTATTTGAAGATAAATAAAAAACCATACAAACTTAAGCATGTTCACCCCTACCATATCATATGCAAATTTAAACAATTCTGCGCGATATATGTAAATGTAATAAGAAGAGGAAAAACCTGGGGAATGAATATTATTCATTGCTTATTAATTGGACTAGATTTATTGGGCCTCAGAATTCAACATCCTCCTAATTGAGTCATTGTGTGACGAAAATTAGCCGCCTTATTGGGCCTCGCACTTGAATCTCACCTGAATTGGACCCATAACATAAAGTGGGTTGGGCACTAACCATTTACCTGGGTTCTTTACATAAAAACCATCCTTTTTAATAGTATTTTAAAAAATACTTTTCTATTGAAAGTAATTACAAAAATATCATTTTATATTTCAAAACTACCTCAACCCAATTTTAATTAAAATTCAATTCTTTATTAATTTTAACTTTATTAAGTATTAATTTATTATGAATAATAATAATTATTATTATTATAATCAGTCATCACCCTTTTTACCATTGCCGCTACCACTTTCAACCACCACCGATAAAGTACGACTACCAGCAACCCTCGCGGCGGCCAGTAAACAAAAAATAAAAATTAAAAAAAAAAGAAAAAAAAGTAACATTTAAAAAATAATGTCACCACTGCGGTTAAAAAAATTCATACTCACGACATGGTAACAAACCCGATAAATGATAAAATATAAGAAAATAACAAAACAAGAAAAATAGACAACAAAGAAAAACAGGAAGATGGTAACAACCTTGATATAGATGGTAACACATGAAAAAGTCATAGTAACAATCACTGTTACCACAAAAAAATGCACAGTAACGATATAAAATGTATAGTAATAACCATACGGTCTCAAACTAAAAAATTACTCACACCAGAGATTACTTCAATGTAATTGAAATTTAAAAAAATAAAGAAATAAAATTAAAATAGTATCCGAAAAAATAGATAAATAAAGTAAAAAAGGAAACAGCACCCACCGGAACCTCCCCGTCGGCAACAGCAACACCGACGTCTTCTAAACAAATCGGCGTTGCATTCGCAGAAGAGGCAACAACTGATCGTTGTTCGCATAAACGGCATCAGATCGTCAGCGTCTTCTAAACAGATCTGTACGTTCCCAGAAACGGCAACAACATATCTTCGTTCGTAGAAATAGATCTGTGATGGTGAAAATAGACGCAATTGCTGCCAATAGTTGCGGCAGCAGTGCGGTGGTGGAGTGGTGGTGGTGAGGCGCAAGGAAAATTTCAGGTGGAGGAATGGTAACTTTTTCGGCATATAGTATGTCGTACGGCAGCGGCAGGTTTGTAATGGTAGGGAGCGTCGTGGCGACGGGTGGCTGGGAATGAGGTATTACATCTAGGGCTTTGCATATATGTTATATATAGAGATATTTATATACACCTATATATATATAAAATTTAGGGAATAAATAAATAAATCAATATCAAAATTAATTGAAATTATTTATTAAAAGCATAAAATGGTAAAAATAAAATAAAAAGATTTATTAAAATAAATAATTAGTGGTATAAGAGCAATATAATAGGGTATAAAAGCAAATAGTTTGATATGATTGTGTAAAAATGATATTACTTAAAAAAAAGGTAGAATGTTTAATTTCCACTTACCCAATTCATTCATATATTTATGCGTACACACACGCACACACACAAAACAACTATTTTTACACATAACAATCACAATTCGTCAAAACGCCGAGTCACATCAAAACAGCTTGTCAAAAACACTGAGTCACACCAAAATAACTTGCCAAAACAACAAGTCATACCAAAACAACTCTTCAAAACACCGAATCACAACAAAAACAACTCGCAACAAAAATAATTCGCTAAAACACCGAGTCACAATAAAAACAACTCGTCAAAATATCGAATCACAACAAAAATAACTCGCCAAAACAAATCAAATATAACTCCAAAACACCGAGTCACAACAAAAACAACTCACTAAAACACCAAATCACAACAACACAACAAGTCGCCGGAACACACACAATAACTCACTGGAACAACCACAACAAAACATTACAACAACCACACTACACCACCAACCACCTACTACCACCACCCTGGTAACAACAACACCACCACAACACGTCAAAAATACTACAACTTGTCGGGAAACAATAAAAACAACTACGAAAACACAAAAAAAAAAAAAAAAACACCACCAACAAAAAACAACAACCAAAACACAACATCATAATATATATAGAGTAACAGAATGATAACTCAAAATATATAAAGGTTCAAGGTGTACGAAATGAGCCAAAGATCAATGTCCCCAGATCTGTTCACTAATTTTTCTGGAGTAATACTAAACATATCCTCACAGTAACTTCAACCATATTGCTATGAAGACATTTAAAATACTCAACCATGGATCAATTTATTTAGAAGAAAAAAATTAATAATTATTCAATTAATCAACTGATTGTTTACAAACAAATAATTATATTAAACCGAGCAAAACAAACGATTCATCATTATCCAAGTACAAATGAAGCAAGCCACGTATTATAAAGGTATAAAACAACTGAATCGTAGGAATTTTAAAAAAATCTTATAGCAAGTCTTTAACAATTTCAAAAAGAGAATCCCAGAAACAATTTTTAATTGAATCAAATTGATTTATGCTTTCATGGCTCTTCTTCGTCTTCTTTCCAGCAGACACCATGGTTCAGATATCAAGCAGAGAAGCATGAAGCTGTAGGCGACAATAATAATAAGAACCGGTTAGATGAAGAGATGAATAGCAATGGCGAACAACGACATCTGAAATCAGATCGCCGTCGCGATTTGCTCTTGATTTTAGATTGCGATGTGATCTAATTTTTTAGATAAGATCCCAGCGATCTGATTCAAATAATAATGTGTAACTCTTGATTCCTAAACAATATTTGGTTATGCATCCCTTTATTCCTTTTTTTTTTTTTGAGTTGCTGGAATCATACAGGATAAACTTGATTCGGCGGCTACTTACTTTCAAGATTGTACACTGTACAATCTGTGGGGGTGCAGGGCACTCGCATGCATTCTAGCTTTGCCAAAGATACCTATATTAAATATTAGAGACTTGCTTATGGGTATTTTGGTTTTCATCTTATATTGATGTCTCTTTATATTGTTTTAGGCTTGTCCCATATCCAGAGTTCACCAAGATTGAACTGTACTAGTTCGCATTCTACTGATGGCCCCTATTGGAAATGGATGAGGAACATAAAATGGAACATAGATCCAAAAACAATAAAAAGATGGTTGGAGAGTTGTGCTTCCAATGGGGATGTTTCAGAAGCGGATATGTTCTTTGGAAAAAAAATTATTTGGGTGCACATTGAAGAGTGGCTTGGTGAAATATACCTATTGCATGAATGCCTACCTCAACCTGTTGGTCACTTGTGGTTTTGTGAAAACTATGAAATGATTCTTTGATGCTATGGAGAAAAGACACAAAGACATGGAATGTTACTTCAGGCCTGTTAGTACGAAAATTTTCAGTCTTGGCATTCCTAATTTTTGGTTAAGTGTTAAACATTATTTTAATGTGTCACGATTTGTTGCATGTCATATGTTCAAGTGTGATTTAATTATTAGCATGCAAATTTAGTTGACTTGGGCCAAAAGATAAGTTGTGGCGTGTGTACTTGTCTTAAGGCACAAGAACTCGATATACATGTAAGGTCCTAATGTTTCCTAGTTGAATTAGTATTACCATATTTAAATAGAAGTCTTAATTATGTGCACGTAGAGTTCAACTAAAATTAGGTAAGTTTTAATTTATGGTATATTGCATATCTAACTTTCCTTAATGTGTTTTCTACTACATGTATATGGTAAGTTGGATTCTTGGCTTACACAAGAAATCGAACTCTTACCTATATATGTATTATATCTTTGTAGGTCGAGTATGCGAGCAAGAGCTGAAATTAAAGCAAGAAATGTGCATTATCCTTAATCGCTCGACTGCAAAAGAGAAAACACAAAACACTGCCTTATACCGTGAGACTTTGTCTTGCAATCCGAACTTTATATTCAAGCCGTGTTTGTGCTTGGCATGTGACACCCCAATTTTTCTTTTTACTTTCATTTTCGTGAGGACTAAATTAAATACGAATACAAAGTTAAAGGTTAAATTAAAAAAAAAAGAATGAAAATTGAAAAATGAAATTCAAATAAGTCCAAGTGGTTCTAGAGAATTCTTGGGACTTTGACTATATATGTGTGTGTGTAATAAATAAACAAGCAAACTCAAAAGATAAAAAAAAAAAAAAATGAGCCAACAAGCACCGAAAGGTTTCTGCCAAAATTTCAATTCAAAAAAAAAAAAAAGAAATCAAAATCAAGTCGGTCATCTTGGGACCATTTGATATTATATATTATATTATATTACATATATGTATATATATATATAATAAAGAAACAAGAATGGAAGAAAGGGAGCAAGGAAACCGAAACAGGGGCAGCGATTCTGGCCGAGGAAAAGAAAAAGAAAAAAACTTTGGAAGAAATTTAGGAGAGAAAAAGAAAGGAAGAAAAAGAA